>JADBJO010000266.1:346736-349236 GCA_016801955.1 Conus betulinus | reverse complement strand
ACGACCAACAGTCTTCGCTGCGATGATCACCAAGTTTCGCTAACAGTCCCCGCATGGTCACGTGTCACAGGAGGAGGCCTACCTTGTATGTGTCTGAAGCTGCTAGCGTTTGCTGGACCAGATAAGGCCTTGGACAATAAACAAGGTTCCCTGGGAAATGATGATAAAAGATAGGTATGATGAGAACAGAACCTACCCACCCTAAAAGTTGAAACTGGCGGTTAGACCATTGCCCAGTAAGGTTATTCAGTAAACCCTATTCACAGGCGAGTTGTATGAACCTGGGATAACGACTTCCTCGAGTTCGCATCACGCTGGTGCCCAACATTAAGCATGTCATTATCGCTGTCCATCTTCGCGTGTTGTCGTTCTATGAGATAGTCTCCCTTACGCTACTCTACTCTCCGGTCTGTTATTCCCATCGACCCTTTCACCTTTTAGTGGTGGGTGTGGAAATAATTTAGTTAACCTGATCGTAACTTCCAGTATCTCCTACGTCATCTCTAGATATAGCAGTCGAGTTGTGCTCACAGTGGCATGTCGATCATAAAGCGTGATACCAACAGGTCAAGGTACGTCAGTGTGACTGAATGTCAGTTTTTGTTGCATAGATAATTTTTGTAGCTTCGATAGAAAGGGCATAAGGTAAAACTTCACTTTCTTTAGAAGATTTAGGAAATATGCGTAGTCGGAATTCTTGAGAAGATCTTGGTAATGTGCCGTAAAGCTAGTTGCATGTTTAAATTCTTTAACGCCTGCTTGATTAGAGAATGTACTTTTTACGTTCAGCTTCAAGCTGATACCATAGACTGACAATGCCTTGGAACAAAAGAATGTGTATATAAAACTGAAACCCAAACCTGTTCTTGGTGCAATAGCTGTGATAGCCTATAAGTGGCACAATAGTCAGATTCATGATTAGTGAGCTGACAATGCTTGGAAAGCCTGTTAGGTGTGCGTCGTTGAGGTACCCGCTGGTCGTTGTGACAGCTGTTTGACTTTGCCGTCTTACAAATTACAAAGTAACGTGCTGAATTATTAATCGAAACCAGGTCCAAATTCAGAACACACACACACACACACACACACACACACACACACACACACACACGCCCTATTTTTTCCCCAAAATATCTAGCCGAGTTTTGCCTTTTGAGAGCAGCTCTACTCTCCATCTTCTTGTCGTCAAGGTCTCCCGGGCCTTCCTGACATGTGACCTCTGTGACAGGTCGGCAGCTCGACCATTCGTGGTTCCTGGCAAGAAGCCAATTCCTGGTGTCACCCTGATCCAACTGACCTGCACAGAGCTCTCATGCTACCTTCCCCATTCTCCTTTGTCACCTCCGCCGCCTGATCCCTTTCCCCCCTCCCCCCCCCCCTCTCTCTCTCTCTCTCTCTCTCTCTCTCTCTCTCTCTCTCTCTCTCTCTCAGAGCGGTCGACATTCTACAGACCGGACTGCATCGATCGAGTGTCCGACCACTGGCTGAACAACGCGCCATGCAATGTGCGTCAGCTGTTCGTCGCTATTCTCTTATGATTGTGAAGTATATACGCCCTAAACTTGGCAGGGTATTAAGTTTGAGTCAGACATTTACTTCCTTCCCCCACTCCCCTCTTCTTCCCTCTCCTCCACCCCCTTACCACCGTCTGTAACATCTTCCTAAACCGCGCCTTTTCCTGGAGAGAGAGAGAGAGAGAGAGAGAATTCGAACAGTATGCGTTGGCCATATATTGTAGATATGAGCATCTTTGACCTCAACGGCCAGGTCAGCATGTGCTAACTGTTGTCAGTCACATTCACTGACACCAAAGTTATCAAACTTGTGACCAAACTCGCTCGTTGTTTTACACACACACACACACACACACACACACACACACACACACACACACAGAGAGAGAGAGAGAGAGAGAGAGAGAGAGAGAGAGAGAGAGAGAGAGAGAGAGAGTCTCCGTGCAGTACAGGTAGGCGAAACATGGACATGTTTGAAAATGAAAGGGGGTCAACAAGTGTCATTGGTTGTTGGCCACGTTGAATGAGACCAAGGTTTATCGACCGACCCGTCAATCAGAGTTGGTATACCTGACGGACAGAACGAGTAGGATGGCGAACAGATGATGGATGAAAGGAAAGAGGACTTATACTGAAAATACTTTTTAGGGTGGAACCTTATTTTGTATATTAACAACTACTTAATAAGCATTAAAAATACGTGTTTTTCCGCCTTAATGCATTCATTAGAAATAGTCCCCAGACAGCTTTGCCAGTGAAGACAACAACGAAATTAACTAAAAATCAAACCCACGAATAAGCAAAACCACCCACCACCCCACCCTACCCATGCCTTCTAAAGTTCTGCAAGTGGATTAATATAAAGAACACGCTATGTTCCAAAGCAAAACACTCAACGCATCCTTGTCGGGACACACTTCGTGACATGACGAAAACAGACGTCATTTCTAAGCAGATTTTATAGCATCTTAATTCAACGAAAAACA
>JADBJO010000266.1:336736-344236 GCA_016801955.1 Conus betulinus | reverse complement strand
ATAAAATTAAAAAACAATGACAATCAGCATGTAAAAGATTTAGTACTTTTTTTCCTCAATGTCATTTTCACTGTTGAAAATAAAGAAGTGCAACCTGCAATATAAATGTTTTCAATTTCAGTTCGATGGAAAACCACAGCCATTACGTGAACTGACCCCAGGGAACTGTGATTGATCGGCTCTGACCAGCTGACCATTCGGGGCAACCTGGTTACTCACAATGCTAATCCCACTCTGGCAGACTTAATTCGAATAAAGCTGGTAGCGCCTGGAGACTCATGTTATCCAGTGACATATATAGTGTGACTGGCTTTGTCAGACCGCAACACTTTCTCGCCTTCACTGCACCCAGCGGCGTACTGCATTGTTCAAAAGAGAGAACCGTGACGAAACTATTGAGAGACTCAACACTGCCCATGTTTGCCTAGGCACGGTGTGTAGAAACGTGTGGGCGTCTGCGTGTTTTAAAAAGTTAAAGGTTGAGCTTTACCAGAGCCTATCAGCCGAAGGGACTGTGAACAGTCAGAGGTTCACACCGTGTTCGAGTAAGGCATGATGGAAAGAGAAGCTCTGTGTGTGTGTGTGTGTGTGTGTGTGTGTGTGTGTGTGTGTGTGCGTGCGTGCGTGCGTGTGTGTGTGTGTGTGTGTGTGTGTGTGTGTGTGTGTGTGAGAGAGAGAGAGAGAGAGAGAGAGAGAGAGGCGCCCACGGATGACTTCTCAGGAAGCACCCTCCCGAGATAGTGCCAATGACGGTCAGCAGGCAGGCTCTTGTGTGTTGGACCTTACTTGTAGAAAACGTATCATGAGCGGCTCCCCCAATTCGTCTGTTACAACTGTCTCCTTCAGAGGAGAACTAACAGAAAAAAGCGAAGCGAAGACTGCAGGGTCTCTCGTCCCAAAAAGTGAGAAGAGAAAACTGAAAGCACACGTAGTTCCCACTAGCAAGGAAAATGGAAGCAGCTCCAATCAGGAAAAAAGGAGCTAGGCGAAGATCTGTCAGTGGTATTGACATGGGAGCCGAAGAAAATGGTTCTGTGCACAGATCCCAGAGATACCGACAAGGAAACTAGACACAGTTCCCAAGGGAGAGACGGATCTGCATGAAGGTCCTGCAGCAAGACTGGTATAGGAGCCAAGCGCAATTCCCAAGAGACGAACTGATCCGAGCGTAGGCTGCATCCAGTGATGGAACAGATGAGGGTGCTGAGTGCAGCTCCCAAACCGCAAGCAAGTATATGCACAAGTCACGAGATGCCTGCTTCCAATAGCACGAAAAACTGGTTTTCATGGCTCACCCCAGGGAAGACAGGAAACTAACAGCAGCCACTCTCCGATCTCTGAACTGGAAACTGGCTCATCTTCTAAGACGTGAGAAATATATATATATAATAGCGATAAGTTCCATTTGGCCGCTCGGATGAAACAGAAAGATCGTTGGCGGCGAGATGCGTCTGCAGAAATGATCTAACCAGGGGGGTACCGCAGTGTACTGCAGTCTTCCAGTGCCGACAGTGGCTGGTGATGTGCACAGCCACTCCCTGACCCACATGGCATCTGAGGAGTTCCCACAACCCTTGCAACTCATCATGCTCCTCAAGCGGAAGGTCGGGTTTCAAAATTTTTGTCCACAAGATCGATTCTTAAAAGATTTTACACCGTCTCGGGCCTTCAGGTTCATGTTTGAAGCAACCACACAACACTCATCGATGCTCATCAGCAAGGGAAAATTCGATGTGACAACTGGTCCAAACAATAATGGTTTCTGACCAACTAACTGAAGACAAAAACTGTACACACCTCAGGACAGCGAAACTGACTTTTGCGAATGAAGCCCGCAAATTTAGTAAGTTTGGGGGCTTGACGGTTTGAACAACGCTGCTTTAAGCACTAGCCAGACATGTCCGCTGTAGTGCGAGCGGATAGTAAGCAGATTAGAACAGTGTTCTATTCGGATTATCTTCCCCTACCAATGCTGCTCGCAATTGTCCAGTCAGAACCGCTTTCCCGGATTAGAAGTAAATATAAATCATGCGAGGCTTACGTTTCCAAAATGACGATTGCTTTCATCGACGCCAATACGGCTGTACGTTCAGTCACACAGTGTATTGATTTGCTCAACTTCGCAGAGAAATGAAAGAACGGAATTGCTCTTGCTAAGTTGAAGCGCAAGCGACTATTGGCGTGTGGGAATGTGGAAAACTCGTGTTTCTTTTCTCTACCCCCTCCCTCTCCTCCCATGCTGTGCGCCTGAGCGAGACGACTTATGAGTAGGTTTCTCCCGTACAGCGACGATCGATAACGTTGCACGTGCGTCAGCTGGGTTGATCACCAAAGTTAATGAGCAGACATCAACGTTGGTGTGAAAGAGTTATTGTCTTGCTGCGTTCATCTGACCGTTGCCCAAGTTTTATTCTGTATTGATGCAGCAATTACTAATGTCTTTGTTGTTTAGTCATTTTGTCTGTGCTTTCGTTTGGCGGCGGCACAGTCATTTTTCTTTTTAATTTTCTTTGTTTCCGCCGGCAGTCACCTCACTTTTTAAAAAACGAATTTCTTGGTTTGAACGGCAGCATTTGTGCCGGGTGCCCGCACACAAGCAAGATGATGAGTTCCTGTACCCCGAGTTGTAGTCCGCCCCTTGAACGATTTACTGTTTTCGAACGCTGACCGGATTTGATGCCGACCTCACATCACCTCCCCCTGTTACAGAGTGTGGCTGATAGCAACAGCTCACACCGACTTGAACAGTGAAAGGAGGGTATAGGGTGGTGGAGGAGAAACCCACGTGATGTGTGTATGGGGAGGGGGGGGGGGGGGGGTTGTGTGTGCGTGTGTGTCCGTGTGGGGGTGGGGGTGGGGGCGTTTTTTTGTGTGTGTGATGTGCGTGTGAGGGAATGAGGGAGAGTCTCTCATTCTGTTGTGTGTGTGTGTGTGTGTGTGTGTGTGTGTGTGTAGGTGAAGGGGGAAGGAGAGGGTCTCTCTCTTACTCTCACTGTGTGTGTGTGTGTGTGTGTGTGTGTGTGTGTGTGTGTGTGTGTGACCGTGGTGTGTGTGTGTGTGTGTTCGCGCGCGCGCACACGAACCCGCATGCATATATATCTGTGTACGAGTGTGCGTATAGAAGAAGGGGAGGATGGAGAGGGTCTCTCTGACACTAATTCTCTCCCCTTCTCTCTCTCTGTCTTCTGTGCGACAAACTCTCTATCCCCAACCCCACCCCACTCCTCTCCTCGCCTCCACCATGCGTTTCATCATACTCTCACAAACCCTCCCTCCACCCTCAAACCCTCTCACACGCACTACAACTGTCATATGCACTAACCTCCCCCTCCCCCCCCCCCCCTCTCAAGTGCATTTCACTCTCGTAGGCCGATCTCTGTGTCTTCGAGCAGTATATATCAGTGCCTAGTTTGCACAGTATAGAGCGTTCAGTTCGCAGTCAGATCAGATTTTTTTTGTCTGTCCCTTTACCGTGCCAGTAGCACTGCACCCACACCGCGCACTCCGGCCTCTTGTCACAGCCACCACAGCCCGGCCCATCCTGCCACAGCCCCGGCGTCGGCAGTCCACAAAGAGCAGTCAATGTCAAGTCGTCAGGAGAGGTAACCCACCAGAGGAGACACTGCACTGCTGCCGAGTCATTTCGGCGGTTTTCAGAGGTGCCTGTTCTGATCCAACACATGCTGTACGCCACCTTCTAAACGCTCTTTGACCACAAAAACTGCAAAGTTGCGGAGCAAGGGTGAGTGAGCTCTCCCTTTGGAGAGCGCCACCACTTCTGTCCAGCGACAGTCCTCTCATGACTTAGCCAATACCGATCACTCAGACAGAATCAACCCAAGAGCGTAAACGTGTAGAGGTAATCGAAACTGGGTCACCATGACAGCAGGGCATGAAGGGACTCAGAATTTGATACTTTATTTTTCTTACGCTGATCGATGAGGGTGAGGATGATGAAGATGACGCTACGGATTCCCATTCTGGTCTGAGACTGCATGACAGGGCTGTACTCTATGCTTCCTTTCATAATATATCCCGGCCTCAACCAAGCCCGTAAGACACAGATACCTGCAGTGTTAGTCAGGGAATTTGAGCGACATTTTCTCGGAGACGCATCCAACAAACGGATGAAACTCGACTGTGTGGTTCCAGTCTTCCCAGTAGAGCCCATAGAAAAACTTAACTTTGGGAATGAGCCAGTTGGTGCAGTAAAATCCCACACACAAATGGCTCTGATGGGAATCGAACCAGCGACTGTCCAGTGGGGAGTCCGCGACGCAAACCACTTCGCCATGGCGGCTGGTCAAGTCAGAGAGTCACACTGGCGCCAAACTTAAAATATGCCATTTTCGCTGCCCATCTTGATGCAACATCATTTTGAAGGTAAAATGTCGTGTGACAGAGGCCCCCCTCCACTACGTTACTGGGTTAGTCGTCACTGCTGGTGAGTGCAGACGTTAAACCTGAATGTGACAAGAACATAACGAAAAAAGTAGGGTAACTCTTGCTACCATGATGAAATAAATACGCGTCCATAGATCCAAACGAATGCAGCTTACGACACTGAATCGCCGAGCAGAAATGTTAACACAAAGCACACAAGGAGAAACGGCGTTCGTTTGGAGTTACAGGCGTGTATTTATGTCACCTTGTTTGTTCTGTTCTGTGCTCTGTGTTTTCATATCGTCAAGGCGATCTAATGTCGTAAGCAACAATGGTTTGTTATGGACGTGTTTTTTTTTTTTTTTTTTTTTTTTTTTTTCTGTATGCTATGTGTTGTCATCTCTGCTGGGCGATTCAGTGTCGTAAGCAGCATTCGTTTTGAGATATATGGTAACAAGAGTTAGCCCACTTGCTTGTTACCGGCTAGAACTAGCTTAGGGCAGTATCAGTCACATGGCGTTTTTCACAAGCCAAGTTTTTTAAAGGTCGCGAGAGGTGTGTGAGGAAGAAGAGCCTGAACAGCTGGATGAAAAGTGCACGGACTCATCGAAAACGTGCGTGGCGTTTGGTTCGTGGACATTACACAGCACGTCTTATCAAGCACGTAGAGAGAGGACAGGGGGTGCGTTTAGGTACGTGCGTACTTGATGATATACTGTGCGACCTTCAAGGGCGACTTCTTCAGCGCGTTCGAGCGGTCACAACGTATAGGCCTTCATGATAAAGGCCAGATATTTGACAGAAGACCATGACGAAGACCGCGCGCGTGTGTGTGTGTGTGTGTGTGTGTGTGCGCGCGCGCGCGCTGCGTGTGACCTCGTGTATGTGAACTAGTGTATACATATGTACGTGAAAGGGTTTGTGTATATGCATGCTGTGCGCATGTGCATGTTCGCTGGCATGCTTTCACGCACGCAAACATGTAGGCTACACTATGAATAAGTGCTGAACATTATTATCATTTTTTTTTTTTTTTTTGGGGGGGGGGGGGGGGGGGTAGTGTTTTTAGAATGGCAGGAGAAGAGAATGAACGTAACAATTGATATACATTTTTCTTTTTTTTTTTTTCCTAGCAAAATGCGCGATCGGGGATGGCCTGAATGGTGCAGAGACTGGCTAAATAGCACAGCTTTGCCGCACGTGCAATCCATCCATTCTCCAGCTGTTTGAATACAGCTGAAACCCATTCGTCGTTCACCAAGGCAAGACGTCTTATCTCATGTTCAAACACTGAACCTCTCCTTCTTTTCTTGTCTTTCATTTGAACACAAGGCTGTAAAATAGGTTCAGTCTGGGAAGTCTGGGAAATTAATGTGCTCAGTGGTTAGGTAGGAAGGAACTGTATGATGAGCTTGACAGCAGCAAGTCTTCACCCCTCCGCTCCCTGAGAAGGGTTTCCGCCCTGAACTCCTTACAACCCAAGGGGTCAGGCCGCAATCTACGCCGTGACTTCTATAAGCCCAATTGCGACCAGAAATAGTTTTGGAGCTACCGGGATTCGAACCAGCACCTCTTGGATGGTGAAAGCGCCTCAGGGTGTGCTTTTCTTCGACGGATGTCTTACCCACGTAGCTATCTGGCTGCTGTTTTAAGCTGGATACCTTAAGCTTTATGAAGTTCGCTTTTGTTCCCCCTGGACAGCTGGGACTCGTATCAATTGCCTCTGCCCTTGCCTTTACGGTTCTGGCCCTCATCTTGCAAGAAAGAGATCTGTTTGATGAGACCACCGGCTACAGAGCCTACCACCTCCCTTGTTCCAACCTCTGTGGAGAGGACTCGGGCTTGGAAGTCAGGTTCACTCAAGTTGCTGGCTAGACTGACAAAGGTCTTGGTCCTGCAGGTGTGAGTTACCTCCACTTGGTTTTCACATGGCACAACGAGCTCAGTCAGGATCATTTTGTTTTGTTGAACCTTAGATGAGGAAACGGACCGTGTCCCGCCTCATTCCACTCTACCCGGTGATCTCTGGCTGATTTTCCAATTCTGGAAGGTCTACTGTGCACTCCTGGTTATCGACTTCATCAAGTAAATGCCATTTGCATGCTGCTGTTAATGCCACAGGTGTTTCAGTGCATGACTTGTGGCCTCCTGCCGTGTAGAACTCGCTGCTAGAGCTGCGGGTGACAGAGTGTTCCGTCTAGCAGTGCTAACAGCATGTGCGATCTGTTTTTTAAGAACTTGTGTGTTTTCAAGTGTACCTCCCCTGGGTTCACGCTGATTTGCATGAGTTTGGGACATGTTCCACTATTTGTTCGCCGTGACATAGCGAGCACGTAGGAATATCTAACCCCCCCCCCCCCCCCCCCCTCTCCCAGCAGAGCCACAAAACAAACACACGAAAACATGAAAAGGTCATACAGGCCAACGGACACTTCAAAATGCACAGCGTGGGACAGTATTTACAGTCTGTAATTTGTCACCAGATGACCAGAAATGGCTAACGTGTTACAAATGGTACACACGCACAAATAAACTGTACATGTTGTTTTTTTTTTCTGGAACAAGGATAGTTGAAAGGATCATAACAGCAAAAAGACAGTGGACGGTAGTGAAGAAAGGGTAGATAGAAGTCAAAGACAGTGATAGACGCATGTAAATTATGGGCAGAACGTTATAATCAGAAGGCGAGGATAAAGTTCACACTGAAGGAGCCCATAGCATCCCCACAGGGACGGTCGAGATCTTCTCCACATATAACACCTAGATAAGGTCCCGTATCAGCAAGGTTTGGATCTAGGTCTGAAGGACGTGGAAGTACATCTAATGACAGCACCTGATAACTATCTTATAGCAGCAGTCATTGCTTTCAGAGAACCGAGACCTCAATCACACGGTAATCACAATAATGACAGTGAAGAGTATTGGGCGGGTTTTAAATGAAGAAAGCTGAATCAGAGGCTTTAACTAGATCTCTCATCTTCCTCACTTCCATTCACCTGCCGGACACTCTATATACTGAAAAGATCGTAAGACATGGTCCATATGCCTTCCACCTCCATGAATGGAGCAATGCAAACGTTAAAAGTCATACCAGTGTGAGAAATCACTTTGAAAGAT
>JADBJO010000266.1:301736-324236 GCA_016801955.1 Conus betulinus | reverse complement strand
AGAGAGAGAGAGAGAGAGAGAGAGAGAGAGAGAGAGAGAGAGAGGGAGAGAGAGAGAAGGGAGAGAGAGAGAGAGAGAGAGAGAGAGAGAGAGAGAGAGAGAGAGAGAGAGAGAGAGAGAATCGGGAGAGAGAGAGAGAGAGAGGGGGGGGGGGGGGGGGGGGAGGAAGGAGGGGTTGGTTGGTGCTGGGGAAATTGAAGTGGCGGTCGATCGAGGGAGACATCGATTCCCCATTCTCTCACCTCTGTCCTCTTCTCCGTCTTTTTCTCCGCCCCTACTTCTCTCCGCCCCCCCCCCCACCCCATTCTCAGCTTTCCCACCTTTCAATGCCCAGCTCACCTCTCCCTCTCGTCCCCGCCGACCCATCTCTTCTCCTGTAAACGTGCCGCAGGCGATAGATTCAGCAGGTAACCTTTTCTTTCTTCTTCTTCTTTTTTTTTTTTTACTCCTGAAAGTTCTTGATTGCCTCAGCCTCATGGTCTCAGGACAATACGTACTGAGTGGCTCTATCGCCTCGGCTACGGGGCAGAATGGGAAAAAAAAAAAAAAAAAAAGACAGCGAGTGAACGGGCCATCTATTGCACCCTACGTTTCCACCTGCTCTTGATGACCTTATAATCAATACCTGCAGCTTGCCCGTGCAACTGTCATACGCTGAGTGGTTAACCTCTGTTTGTCTGTCTCTCCGAGAGACGAGATGGCGTGGAGATGATGGGTGTGGAAGAGGGTAGGAGGAAGCGGGATGCGGGATGGGGGTGGAACGGCGAGAGATAGAGGTCAGGTCAGGGTGGGGAAGGTAGAAACAAGAGAGAAGCCTCGTGAGGCCTCGATTCACCATGCAGCATTACCAGTGGCTGCCCTCTCCCCCTGGCCGCCTCGCCCCCGTCACCTTCCCAACCTCGATTCTTTTACTAACCAGTTTATTGATCTTTGAAATGCACCGCCAGTGTCTGTGGCTACAGCATCCTGGCTGAACAATTTTGAAAATCAACTAGACAAACATCGGCAAGAATGCTGCTTCAAGACGAATGTCAACATTGGAAGACAGTCCTCCAACAAACATGTGCACCTTCAGAAAACAAACAAAAAATCTTAGAGGGGACCTGATGGAGCACAGAAAAGGCTGTCCAGGCACATACATTATACATCGATGTATATTATGCTTCCCCCCCTCTCTCTCTCTCTCTCTCAAACACACACACACACATGTACACGCACACTTGCGCACACACACACGTTAGATGGAAGTTACTGATTTACTGGGTTGTTAGAAGAGGCATACGACGCAACAGCTCGAGAGAGAGAGAGAGAGAGAGAGAGAGAGAGAGAGAGAGAGGGGGGGGGAGGAGGGAGGGATGAAAATGCAAAAGCAGGTGGGAAAGTTGGCATACTGATGTGTCTCAGAGGCACAGCACAGCGGGTGCTGATTGGACCACAGGCAAGGACCGAAGCGGAGGGCCTGGGGTCAACAGATCACTGGACGTTTGTTTCGCTTGAGAACTGGGACAACATACCAGAGAGACAGCGATATAACATTTCTCATCCCCCCCACCCCTCGTGTATCACTTATTTATTTGACTAGACAGAGCGATCAATGGTAGATTATTGATCTATGTTGACATGATTTTATCGTGGTATTTTTTTTTTTCTTTTCTTTTTGGCAGTCTCATCTTCTGCACCAGTTCAGAGGCATCATCTATGCTGCTCATTCGGAGGCATCATCTCCGTGCCGCTCATTCGGAGGCATCATCTCCGTGCCGCTCATTCGGAAGCATCATCTCCGTGCCGCTCATTCGGAGGCATAATCTCCGTGCCGCTCTTTCAGAGGCATAATCTCCGTGCCGCTCTTTCAGAGGCATCATCTCTCTGCCGCTCATTCGGAGGCATCATCTCTATGCCGCTCATTCGGAGGCATCATCTCCATGCCGCTCATTCAGAGGCATCATCTCCATGCCGCTCATTCAGAGGCATCATCTCCATGCCGCTCATTCAGAGGCATCATCTCCATGATGCTCATTCTGGCCCCCATCCACAGCCACACCCTGGCCTGTCCCATCAGTAATCCACAAGGAGCAGTAATCCACAAGAAAGTCAATGTCAAATTGTCAGAAAGCAACCAACCAGAGCATACACTGCTCTGATTATATATTGCAATTTATCTATTTTCACTGAAACGACCTATGGCAATTTATCTATTTTGATTGGACCTGCAGCAATTTAGCTAGTTGATAGGCATGACCTAAACCAAGTTGTCTATCTTGGCAGAAATTTCATAACACCCCCCTGCCCCCCCCCCCCCCCCCCCCCCCCCCCCCCCCTTTTTTTCTTCAATGGGAATGATCTACAGCGATTTATCTACTACAGCTATTTAGTAATTTATCCTGATGGAATGACCCACTGATAGCACTTTATTTACCGACAAAACAAAACAAAAAATAACCAACAACAATTCATCAGTGTATTTCACTTGATAGGAATGTCTTCAAGCAATGACTTTTCTTTTTCTATTACAATGACTGAACCCTTCTATTTTGATCTATTTGACAGGCGTGACCTTTGGCAGGTGGCAGATTTATTATTGCAGAAATTACCAACAGTCATCTATTCATTTATCCTAACAGGACTGATCAGCAGTTTAATCAGAAACCAGTTTCCAGATGATTCAGATAATAAACAATCAAATATCTCAAAGAAATGACCAATGCATGTTATTCTTCAAAAACAAATACAGCAGATGACTTATCTTTTTTGTCCCAAGTCAAATGGCATGCAGCCACTGTGGTGCAGATGACTTATCTTTTTGTCCCAAGTCAAATGGCATGCAGCCACTGCGGTGCAGTACTGTGCACTGAGTGTCCAGAGGTTTGGGGTTCATATCCTGTCCTATCAATAGGACTCCTTTGTGGCATTTTTCAGTCCAGGCTGGCTCCTGCTCCTGAGCTGAGAGTGCTTAGTGTCCCATCTTCTCTCCATGCCCATGCCTGACATAAGTCTGTGCCAAAGATGTCGGTAATGGCAGGTACAGAGGACTGCTGCAGGATGGACGTGGTGGCATCTTCTGGTGGGAGACACCCATTGATGCTAGTTCTGTGGCTGTGATGTCTGCCCACTGCAGGGGGCTTGCCATGCTGGATGAGAACAGGAGCCCTGAGCACCATCACAGTCATTTGAAGCAGCGCAGTGTCTCATGTGGTGAGTTGCTTCATGATGACCTAATATTGACAGCTCAATGGGCAGCGCGAGTGCTGGGTCTGAAACAAGAAGTCCTAGGTGCAGCTATGTATGGGGTGGCTGCAATCAGCAGTGAAGAGTAAATGATAGGGCATGGAAACAGAGGCATATACAGCAAAAATGGAAAAGTTATACTGTAACATATGAAAACTGCATCAATCTTCTTTATCATTCAACCAGTTTCACATTACTCTCATAACAGAGTAAGCTATACCGTTCAGTTGTCCCACTTTGCTCCCCGCCCTCCCTCACCTCTCTCGCACTTCCAATACACACATGATGCAAACAATTCCAATTTACAACTTTAATTTTCTTGTTAATAGACGCAAAAAAAAACAAAAAACAAAAAAAAAAAAACCCAAACACTGGCACCTGTTAAAAAAATGTAAACATGATGCAACCCTAGGAAAAAGCAACAACGAGACACAACTGAGCCAAATTCATGCACAGACCTCTAAGTGGCCTCAAAGCTGAAAGCCAGTGACAAGTAAAAATGCCTCAGATGGATTCTGTAAAGCAACATCTCTGCTATAAAGTTCTGCACTGGCAAAATCAGGAATGAATGAATGTAATGAAAACAAACAGTCCTAAATTGATAGAACTGAAGATTCAAGAAAAAAAAATCAATCTGTCTGCAGTGAAAGTTAATATCATATATTGTAACCGAGCCAATAAACTATTCTTGTAGCCTGAAAATGTAAAGATGATTGTCAAAATCCCTGTGTGGTTGGATACGCTTATAACATCAAACTCTTGCAAGCTACAACCAATTTGGTAACTGGTTGACTAAGCATTTTCTGTGATTAACACAATTAAACAGACATCTTTAAATCATTTAACCTTTGTAGCTGACAGCAAGAAGTTGCTTCTGGTTCGTTGCAATCCATGGCCTAACATTACTCAGATCCAAAGACATGGAACAGTTTGGATGATGGAAACATTGTTGGTTGATACCACAAAGCAAATGCTGCATAGCTCATTTCATTTCTACACAAAATTCCATTCCCTTGTACATTTCTGCCCAATCAACAGATGGTGTATCTGTGGGTTAGTTATCAATATTCAAATTTCCTTGAAAATATTTTCACAAACAATAATTCTGCTTGCTTTGGACAGAAGTCTCTCCCTTAGTTGCCTTGGCCGCAACTGCATTGCAAAGAAATGTCTCACAAACATCTAATCTGGAGAACATTAACTGCAATTTTACCAGCCAACCATCTGAACAAGTACGTAGAAAGGCAAGGACAAGCTTCTGAATTGCTCTGTTGTTCTGGTTGATGAACATTACAAAAATACTTTGGGGAGGCTGGACAGTAATGGCAGTGCGGGGAGGTTGAGGAGAGGCAAACACAGGAGATAAGACACACTGAATGAGGGTTTTCTCTTTTTTTGTGTGCTATTGCATGGTAACGTCTATGCGTGTGTAACAGCAGAGCCACATACTCTTTACTCAAGAAGGCTACACTCCAAGGGTGGCAGGTGGTATGTCTGAGAGACCATACCTTGTGACAATGTATATCATCTTCACAAAGAAACAGTTCAGAGAAAACAAAAACCAACCCTCTTTCTACATATATGTATAAATGTTTCTTTTTATGTGAGTATTCAAGAGACAAGAGTATTTTGATTTGATTTTCACCACTCATATCGTTTATAGCTGAAACATAAAAATAGAACAAAACAAAAAATTCTAGTTTTACTATTCAAAATGGGAGATGTAATCATCTCTCTCTCTCCCCCATCTAACTTGAGATAATCAATGAACCAATTAATACACAAAATAGTCATGTTCCAAATTGTTTATGGCTCAGCTGATCAAGACATAAAAAAATGAGCTAAATGCAACTATAAACCCAAATCCATATTAACAAAAAGACAGGTTTTACAGTGGGGTGACTACAGGCCGAAACTGCAACAAAGCAAAGAACGAAAACTGCGTCGTCAAACGTTTGACAGTGCAATAATTCATTTTTTGTTTTGTTTCAACAACAAACACAAAAAAAACCCAGAATACAACAACAGCAAATCACAAGCAGCCCCTTTTTTTTTTTTTTCAAAGACATTAAGACAGAAGCCCAAGTGTGAAAACATGACATTGATGCACAGTTCAGTGCAGGTCATTGATGTGTGATGTCGCAGAGGATTTTGTCATGTACGTGCATAACCTATCGCTAAGACTTACCTGCATACATCTTTTGGAAATCACCATTTCTGCCCAAACTGATCAGATGTATTACCTACGGCCTACAGATCTGAAACCAGATGCCCATGGTTAAAACATGCTGCAAAGTGGAGGAGCAGCCATTTCAAGATTCATGTTGTTCTCCAAGTGGCAGTGTGCTTTTCAGCTTTTGTATTCAACAAAAGTGAAGAACAACTTTTCAAGTAAGAAATAAAAGGGCAGTCAGAGGGAAGTCACAGACAAGAAGAAGTCCACTGGACAAGTTTGGACACAATGCTCCCAATCCTAGTACATATGATGTTGTCTCTCAGATTGCTCTGTCTGCTTTCCTCCACCACGCATAGGGGTTGTTGCTTCATTAATCAAACTTTTGCTCGAGACAATATGTTCAAATTCTTTTTGAACTATGTATCATAATGGAAATGGAGTAAGTGTATTCAACTTCGAGAACATTCACATGTTGCTCTGTCATGATGCCCATACATTTTAATGAGTGATGGGAATAAAAAATGCAGTTCTTTCAGAAGTGAACTTTTGTATTCTTACACTATACAATGTTTCATCTCATACTGGTATTCCTTTTGGCTTGCGTGCCAATCTTCTATTACATAGATGATCCTCATCCATATGTTTACTTTTGACACCTCTCAGGTCCGGGATCTAATAATATTCTAGTCATAGCTCAGTTGTCATCCATGAAATTGTGGTTAAAACCTAATGAAATTTACTGAATCACCTATACCTCTGCCCTAGGCTTCCGGACTCCAGGGCGCAGAAGATGCACTCTTGTGCGCAGTCTCTTCTCCAGCCTCCCATTGCTACTCCTCGCAGCATCGAGTCCATGGTTGATGTGGCCTCAGTACCTGCAGAACCCAATCCATTGAGTGGCCTTAATCTGTGCCTCCTACAGTGGGCTCTGAGCCATGTCTGGTATTACACAATCTCAGAATTTGACATTCCAATTCCAGTTGAAACTGAATTCATGCTGTCAGGTTGAGTATGACCTCACAAAGGGATACTACTCCTGTTGACCTAATGGTTAAAGGGAAGAGTTAGTTCCCCTTTCACCATTTTCATCTTTGTATGGAAGTCCAGATGTCGGGCGTTGTTCCATGCCTAGTGGAGATACAACATTTGTTTGGACAAGTAAGTATGAAACAAACAAACAAAAAACAAGCAAAAGAATGTGACAGAAACGAGAAAATTCAAAACAAAGAATTTTCTTTCAGTGGAGACAATAAATTGCAAGCCCCTGATATCTCTGTGCCAGTGACAAATCATGAAATAAACAAAACACTGCAAACACAAGGGATTGTGATACCAGGAAACAGGAAATACACGCACAACAACAACAACAACAACAACAACAATAACCAAACCCAGAAAGTGACAGAAAAAGAGGAAATACCCTACAAACATTTTCTCCAGTAGGGATACAAAATGCAAGCCCCTGATAATCCTGTTCCAAATACAAACAAAAGGAAAAACAATAAACCTATCTACAGAATCGAGCAGATTAAGAAGAGACTGAAAATTTGTGTTCAACAATGCTGACACAAAACAAAAACATTGGAAAAAATGTTCACAGTTTAGACTTGCTTGAATGAGGCAGCATACATATTCACACATACACATACAAAACTGAAGAAAATAATAAGATTTAATGGCATATACTTTAAGTTAACAGTTCTTGGTATGATAAACAGAAAGTGAGCAACTGATAGCTCATCATCCACTACGTAAAAAATACAACGATAATTTTTGGCTGGAGTGAAACATTATAACATGAAAAGTAACTGCCACTAACCACTATCAATAACCTTCACACACACTGGGTAAGATTTAGCACAGAATCACTATCTCCTAAGGAATTCTTAAATCTGGATAGACAAAATCAAAGACTGGAAAAGACACCAACTGTCTGCCATGTGACCAAGTTTATAGGAATCTGAACTGCCTCCTGGAGAATACAGCAACATGGAATGGAAGACACCACTGCCTTACTGCAGTAAAAACTATGTTGATCAACTTTATCGTCAAGCAGATAATATGCTTCACAAAACAAAACATCTGAAAATGCCCATTAGGCCAAATCATCATTTAATAGATATATCTGGAAAGTGTTGAATCATTTTTGGTCATACCAAGGCTAAAGATTTTGTACATATAAAATGTAAGACCATTGTATTCCTTTCTTGTGTTCTGTCTTTTATGATTTTTTTCTTCATTCATCTTTCTTTTTATGGTCCTATCAAGTGTAGATATGAAGTGGTACACAACCAACACAAAGGTATTAAAATTACAATCAAAAACTCCACTTGAGTGCTGTTAGCATCATTCAACTGTTTGTTAGTATACTGTAACCATTTTGATCTGGTTTTGCTGCCATTAACAAAAAAATTCATTTAAACACAACTAAAAAAAAAAAAACAAAACAGATGAACAACAGCACAAACACACAGAACAAAATCACACACATAAACTTGGAACAAAATGAAAAGCAGTAGAACTGCAAGGGAAACAACTCTCTTTCACGGGGTAAAATACTCTGATATGTCTAGCACCACCACAAATGATCTCATGACAGTATATCAAGGATACATTCACAAAAGAGATGGATCAATTCATTCATATGAACTGTAGCCAAGCGGACCATGACGGGACATAATCTATAATGAAAAAATGAAAGACACATAGAAATCACACTTTTGCTCTAGCATTGAACTAATAAATTGTCTGGACTATAGGCGCATGGACTGTGACACGAGAAATGTTCATATATTGTTGTGGCCCATGTACTGTGATTTTCATGCAGTAAAATCCACTAGTATTTTAGTCCCTTCTGTGGAACTGTTCTTAAAAAATCAGAAAAATTAGCACATCAGCCTGACCGTTGTTGAATAGTCCCGTGGAAATGACAGTAAAAAGCAATAAAGATTCAAAGAGAATGGTGCCTCAAAATGTAAAACAAGCTTGTGATCAGAATGTAGTGGAACTGGCAAGGAAAAACAGGATGTGACAATAGAATTTAAAAAAAAAAAATCAACAACTCACTCTTGTTCATTGCTGAGGATTTTGTACAGCCCTTACAAAGATCAGCTTAGTGCATGCCGTCAAAACTCCCACTGTTGTCTGCTAATTTGAAGCACCCATCACAAAGTCTGGAGCTGATGTGATAGTTGGTAATAAAACTCCAGCAAGTGACTGACAACTTGTACGGTTGACCTGTAAGGTTTATGACTGGTGTCCGACAGGGACAGTCACAGAAGAACAGATGTCTGGACTTAATCAGACTGGTGACTTGTTAAGAGAACATAACGTACACAGAATTACTGCTCTGCATGGTGGATGTGGGAAATAAGAGAATGGAATTACACACATTATCAGCTTAAAAAATGTCCACACTTTGTGGAGTGATTAAAAAAATTTACTAGCTGATTGAGCCTGTGCATGCCAACTGAGCAAACTGATATAAGCACTGAAGTATGCTGAATTATGCATCGAAAGCTTGGTGTCTCAATTTCGGCATGTTTGCTTCACCATACATTGCTAGGGAGAGAATGATCACGGTAAAGAGTATCTAACTGTTGTGATTGATGCTCATTCCTGTACAAGACAGAATTTATCTATAAAAAAAAAAGAAAAAAAAAAAACGTATTTGGAGGTGTAACATGTAACAGAGAAAATAAGCAAACTGCTAAACATGCTGCCAAAGCAATAGTTGTACACCCATGCAGAAGAAAATACTTTCCACTGGTATACTTTGGAGAAGAGTTAACTCACTAGCTACCAATGTCCACATATGCGGACATCATATGACGAAGCGTTCACTACCAATGTCCGCATATGCAGATTGGATTTTGAAAATTTGCGCTTTCCGAGTGATGCATCGGGTACGAAACTCAGAAGGCAGACGATTCCTTAGTTATCCCCTACCAACTTTCCACTCACTTGCGCTGCGTGTGTGACATGGCTCGCTCGCGAGCCGACAACAACAGAGAGTACCGTCGGTCAGCTCTGCTCCGTGACTGAAAAGATGGCGTTGCGATGAAGTCTTCGACACAGTAGGGCTGGTGAATTGTTAGTTAGCGTTGAAGACACACTGGAACTGATCCAGACTTAAGGGTCAGATGTCAAAGAAGACATCAGCGATTCTTCTGATGAGGATTTCCACCCCTACAGTGGGGAGACAGACGTGGATTCCGACACTGAAGTGGGCACTGATAGTGGCGAAGAAGCAGACGAAACTGTGCCGGCAGTTGGGCCTCAACAACAAGTGTTTGATTCGGATACTGATGCTGAAATGGGGGAAGAAGTCAACAATTTGGGGACTGTTTTCACTGGCGATTGGACTGATAATGTTATCTTTTTTCCTCTCGATCATCCGTTCACAGGCATACCAGGTTTATTGAACGACTGGCCAGTCAACACTCAGCCTTTGCAGTCTTTGAGTTGTCCATGCATTCCACAGAGGTGGCTAAAGAGAAGTTATTACTACATAAATTGTGCTGTGTGTAAATGTGTCATGTATGTTTTACACCCTAAGTGAGTGCATATTTTTTGCAATGATCCATTCATGTATCAGTAGACTAGGGGAGGAGGGGGGGGGGGGGGGGGGGTCAGGGGGGGGGGGGGGGGGGAGGGGGGAGAAGGGAGGGATAAACAAATTGAGTAAGTGATTATATGTACCGAGTATTTGTGCATTACTCTGTGTGTGTGTGTGTGTGTGTGTGTGTGTGTGTGTGTGTGTGTGTGTGTGTGTGCGTGCGCGTGTGTGTGTGTTTGAGAGAGAACAGCTACACATGTTCATGTTTTGTAACTCTGTGCATGGGTATGTTTGTGTTTTCAGACATATTTTTTGCTGATATTTATTGTGCAAAAACCAGCAGAAGTACAGAACTACATGGCAGGAACAGACATGAGTGATCAGCTCATAGCCTACATGCCCCTGAATAGGAAGACCATGAAGCGGTGGAAGAAGCTGTTTTTTCATCTTTTGACCTTGACTCTTATTTAGGGGTCTATTCTCTACAACAAGCATCTTGCAATCCATGGTTTGCCACTGTATGTGGAGCTGTGCCCAGGACGCAATGTCACTTGTCACCAGTGTTTTGTGCAGAGTGAACTTTTTTTTTTTTTTTTATCCAGCAAAGAACATTTTTTTTGTATTTTCACAATTTCCATCACCTGCTTTTGATTCCATATTATATTTTCTGTGTCTTGAGTGACTCCAGCTGTGCTAAAATATGATGTAGAACATTTCTGAGCTGCTAAGGAACACTAAGTATACATATTTCTGATAGGTGCAAAAGTGCTAAAAATGGGGAAAGTTTTGAGACAATTTTCACCACCAAGATGGTTAGTAAGTTATTTCATTTTTTTTTCACATATAGACTGATGTGCATTGTATCTACTCACCAAATTTCAAGCGTCTGTCTGCTCATCTATAATTGTGAGAATTTTTTTTCCCTACCCTATACAAACCCCAGGTGTTCAGGGATTAGCAAGGGGAAGAACTTCTGGCATGGAGTGAGTTAAGAGACCATATATCCCTGGCACAAGTTAAAAACTTAAAAAAGATGAGCATGTCACTCATATGTCTGTCCAAACTGGGCTGAGATCTTGAATTTTCAAAGGAAACAGACAAATGCATTCTTTAAGCAACAAAAATCCTGAGCAAGAACATTCACATGTTTGAAGCAAAAATAAACAGGATTTCAATACATACCTGAACAAAAATGAGTTTTTGCTTTCAACAGTTGATTTTAGCTGTTGTCATACAACTTCATTAACACAACTTATATGCCAGCTGTAATAGATTTGGATTAAGATGAAGTACAAATACATACTTAATAACAGATTTACACATCTTATTAAGTATGTTTCTGCACTTCAGTAAAAAAAAAAAAAAAAAAAAAAAAAAAAAAAAAGAAAAAAAAAAAGACATCTCCTACAGCATTATAAGAAATGTGGAAACTTATGTCAACCAACAAAAATACAGACACACCAATTTTACAACTTATACTGAACAAAGAACAACACACTGGCCAAACAGAAAGAGCAGAACAGGCAGCAAAACATCTAGTAACACTAAACTGCCAAAAGATTTTTCAGCAAACGTATTTAAACCCTTTTTCAAATTAAAATACTTGCACCCGCAGGCATTTTGAGTATTTGATTTAAACACACACATCTTCATTCATTAGTTGAAATAAACTGAAGCACTCTGAAGTGCACACACGCTCTGCACCCTAAATGCATATAAAATAATCAAGTAAATTAAGTAACTGATAAAAACATCAAACCACACCAATATAACAAACTAGTGTGCACTTGTTCATGGAACTGCATAAATAGACAATGATATGTAAAAAGCACTGAGCAATAAAGGCACTGAGTGCTAGTAAGATTTCCTTCTCTTTCGAAAACGCACTATAAAAGATGCATCATCAATCCCCTTTCTTGTTCTGCAACGCTTCCTGCTGTCTCGGGGGACGTTTTTTGACATAGGCATGGTAGTAAAAGTTGGAAAAAAAGATAGGTCATCGTCAAACCATAGAAAATGCTGTAGATGCAGAAGTTGTGATACAAATAACCCACCGCCGCTATCACAAATCCCACTAAAAACTGCAAGATCTGAATCTGCGTCATCTGCTTTTTCCAGGTGGGTGGGTTGTCGGGGAACAAGGCAGACAGGCCATAGTAGAGGTAGAGGACAACATGCACAAAGGAATTCATGCCCAGGAAGACAGCAATAGCCGGCCAGGGGTAGAAACGCTGGGCGAGGTCACTGAGCAGCAGCATGCTGGAATGATGGTAGACATGGAGGAAGGAGATCTGTCGGGACTTGTGACGTAGCACCATGAACACCGTGTCCAGCAGCTCTAACACCTGAAGGCCCCCACAAAAAAAAAAAAAAAAAAAAAAATCAATTCATGGATAAAATCAAATAAACAGGGCTCCCACTTTCCAGGGATTTCAGAGAAATGTAAAGATGAGAAACTGCTGAAAATGATATACATTAATGGGAAAAAAAAATCAAGGGGAGAGAAAAAAAAACTGTAGCAGTGGACTGAACAGAGAACTGGTCCTATTTTGGGGATGCTATTCAATGACAGGGATGTCACATGATCTCATATAAACTTCTTATGAAAGACCGCAGTCACCATTCTGAGTTGAAGCTAAACAATGTCATGCTCTGATTGATAACACTTGACTGGGTCAGAACAACGATATAATTTGAGGATTGGTGATAAAGACATGCACAACGTTTCGACTCTTAGAGTCTTTTTCAAGTGACATGAAACGACAGTCATGTCACTTGAAAAAGACTCTAAGAGTCGAAACGTTGTGCATTGTTTTTTGTTTTCTTTTTGACCCCCCCCCCTTTTGTTTCGACCAATCCTCAAATTATATCGTTGTTAATGTCATGCTCTGATGCTGTGCATTGACAAGACAGTGCCAATGTGAAAGACATCAACAAAAACTGTTGGAAAAGGTGGTCCTGGTCCTGGTTAACCATAAGCAAGAACGGCAACTCCCCACCCAATGCTCCAAGACACATCAAATTGTACCATTCTGAATACAATTCTAAAAGAATTTTTCTGCTTCAGGGATGGGAACGGGGGAGTGAGGAGGAGGTGGGCATGCCCCCATCCCCCCACCCACAACCCCACCTAGGGAAACTCCAAAAATTTGAGGGGTTGACGCTTCTCTTCAGTGGGAACTCTCAATGGGAAACATATGAATGATGAACAAAAGACATCAATAAAGAAAGAGAATAAAACACACAAAACAAAAATATATCATCATATTCTCAACAAAAATTAAAAAAAGCCTTATTCTCAAACAATGAACACATTTGTTTCTTTTACATATTGTTAGTAAATAAAATATAAGATGAGTACAGACTACTTTGATTCATTCTAGGACACAACTTACATGAATTCAAACATGTCAAAAACGAACAAGACATTATCAGTAATAAGTTTACCTGCTATGAATAATGATGATATCAGTTTCAATGTTCCAGCAAAAATTCATGAGTAAAAATGTTTGTTTGCTGTTGTCAGAATACAAACCTCTCTACATTTTGTCACACTCTTCCATTCAAACCAGTCAGATTTTGGATACAACTGCACATGGGACGATAGCACATCATAGTGCACTATCTTTACTGAAATAGCCAATAAAGCCCCAGAGAGATCTGAAAACACAGGATAAACAATTTGAAATAATTGATAAAACACTATGTATTGCGTTTGATTGAAATTGATACATAAATAAATCACACACACACACACACACACACACACACACACACACACACACACACACACTGACTTGTATACACAAACCTGTGCTCATCCCTACCTTGGTTATCCAGTACAGTGTGAAAAACCAGGTGAGTGTATCGGTGGTCTGGCGAGCATACAGCGATCCACTCTGCCACACACAGTAGGCAAACCCAGCCAGGGAACACACACTGGCCAGACAGCAGGCGAAGTTATGCACCACCAGCAACTGAAACAGAGCACTCCACAATGAAAAAAAAAAACAAAAAAAAAAAACCCCATTGTCTGTGAAGAAGTGGCGATTCCCGCTTGTCAGGAACTTTGACACTGCTGCCATTCTCAGACATACTTTAGCCTCTCTTTCTCTGCGTTAAACAATCTTTTTTTTTTTTTTTTTTTGCTGTCCCAACCTCTGCACCACCTCAGAGGCAATGCACCCATGCTGCTCATTCCGACACCCCGTCCCACAGCCACAGCCCGGCCGGCCCTGCTGCAGCCCCAGCACCGGCAATTTACAGGGAGCAGTCAATGTCAAGTCGTCAAGAGGCAACCCACCGGAGGAGACACTGCACTACTGCTGAGTCACTTCGGTGGTGTTCAGTGGCGCCTGTTCTGATCTTACACAAGCAGGACACCACCTACTAAGCCCCCTACTGACGACAATAATTGCTTAGTCGCGGAGCCGGCGTGAGTGAGCTCTTCCTCCGGAGGGCGCCACCACGTCCGTCCAACGACAGCCCCCATGGACTCGCCGATACCGGTGACCCCGACGGAACCAAACCAAGGCCACAGACGTGGAGAGGACATCGAACTCGAGGTCACCATGGGAGCAGGGCATGAAGGGCCACAGAATTTGAGACTTTTTTTTTTTTGCTGATCGATGAGAATGAGGATAAGATGATGCTATGGATTTCCATTTCGGTCTGAGACTACATGACAGGGGCTGTACTCTATGCTTCCTTTCATAATATATCCCGGCGTCAACCAGGCCCAAGAGATACAGGCACCTGCAGTGTTGGTCAGGAAATTTGAGCAACACTCTCAGAAACATCCCATTAAGTGGATGAAACTCGACTGTGTGTGTCCCAGTCTTTCCAACTGAGTCCGCAGCAAATCAACTCTGGGTAGGAGCTGGTCGGGGCAGAAAAAACCACATGACTTCTGATGGGATTCGAACCCACGACCTCCCAGCCGGGAGTCCACGACGCTAACCACTTCGCCACGGCGGCTGGTCGCGTTAAACAGATCTTAAATAAATATCAGCGAACCGCCCCGAGAAAAACGTGGACAAACGAGTCACAAGACAAAACACAACCTGTTTCGACCTCTTAGGTCTTCTTCAGGTGAAACAAAAACGAATAAAATAACGAAAAATGCACTTAGCTTTGATCGCTTCATATCGTTGAGCGCAAGCAAGAAGGCCTGCATTAAGTTTTTGACTAGCCAAATCCAGGGCTGTGTCATATTTATAGCACAGCAGATGTCTTGACACATCTCACCCTTCGAACATGCCTGTGAAACTAGATAAAGATCTGCCTGTTGGTTTTCAACTTCTAACACCAGCAGAAGCACACACCCCTACACACTTACGCTGATGCAGAAACAGAGTGTGCAAGCCAGTTCTGTCTACAATTATAACTTAGTGTTGAGGACACAACAGCACACAGCTGAAAAAAATTTCGTTCGCTCCCTTCCCTCTTCCCCCTCCCATTTTCTAGCCTCCCTCCTGTGTGTGACAGTATCTACAGTTTCCAAAGTGTTCCATCTCCTTAGTTTCTTCGAAGCTGAACATGGCGAAAACTTGAGACTAAGAACAACCAGTCCCTGAACCTCAAAAAAACGGGTCTGTCATGTAGGTCAAGTTTGGCGCTGAAAATCATGACACTGCATAACGTGAAGAGAGAAAACTGTGCTTCACTTGTGCACATTGGTGCCATCACCATACACAGACATAGGCACACAAAGTGAGAGAGAAAGTGGCAGAGACTTGTCATGGAAGCATGGGCAACAGTGTTGATGGCAGTATCCTGATGAAACATTATCACATCCACTCATTCCTCACTAGCCCATGATCGCACTCACACTAGACCTGCCGTTAGTATTCAGTCAATTAACAGCTTCGTATTCTCTATATGTTACACATTTTAAACTAATAAATTTTTGATTCTTTAATTATTAGTTGTGGGTAGACACTGCACTTGTTCACACACACACACACACACACACACACACACACACACACACACACACACACACACACACACACGCACACAAGACGTAGTAACCTTACATTTCTTTGGGTGCCTTCACACAGAGGAATACATTTCAATGAATCCGTAGATAAACTAGCTAAAAACTCTGCAGATTATACAAACGAAGCATATAATTTGAAAATCCCATTATCACTGAAAGAAGCGTATAGCTTACTGCAGAATGATTGCTGGAAGCAGTTTAGAAAGAAGCAAGATGTTGGCAACTCATCACTTGCTGACCACCAAACAAGTTTTGAAGATGTTTTTATCTAAGTATGGTTAATTGTCTAACTTAAGGCTTTTGACTTCCCTTGCCTATAGATTTAAACTTGATGCTTTTAAGACCAAATTCACATGCGTTCCAACATCACATGCGTTTGTGGTGGGAAAATTTCTAATATACATATACTTTTCCACTGTAGAAAAAATGAAAACCTATCTGCTACTTTTTCAGAAAAGTCCCTGAAGGAGGTTTTTGTAAAAACCCCTTTTGATTTGTGACATCATTTAGGGACTTCTTCAGAGTACCATTTTTTAGATTTCTTTAATAATTCTATTTTCACGTTTAAATGTTATTATCCTGTTACCGTTAGCGTTCATCTGATTTTAAAAAATGTTATTCTAGCTATGTTATAGGTTGCAATCTTAATTCATGTTAACATTTTTTCTTTCGTTTCGTTTCTCATTCTAATCCTCCTTTTTCTCTTTTTTCCTTTTTTTTTCCATTTATACTTCTCCATCTTTTTCTATCTCACTGTTTCTCTATCTCTTTATCTCTTTCAGTTGCCTGTCTATCCACCTCCCTCCCCCCCCCCCCTTACTCCTTTTCTACCTTGTTTATTTATTATTATTTTTTTTTGCTGTCCCAACCTCTGCGCCACCTCAGAGAGTGCACCCACGCCGCTCATTCCGACATCCGTCCACAGCCACAGCCCAGTCAGCCCTGCCGCAACCCCGGCACTGGCAATCCACAGGGAGTGGTCAATGTCAAGTCGTCAAGAGGCAACCCACCGGAGGAGACACTGCACTGCTGCCAAGTCACTTCGGTGGTGTTCAGTGGCGCCTGTTCTGATCTAACATAAGCAGGACACCACCTACTAAGCCCCCTACTGACGACAATAATTGCTTAGTCGCGGAGCCGGCGTGAGTGAGCTCTCCCTCCGGGGCGCCACCACGTCCATCCAACGACAACGAGCCCCCATAGGACTCGCCGATACCGGTGACCCCGACGGAACCAAACCAAGGCCACAGACGTGGAGAGGACATCGAAATTGAGGTCACCATGAGAGCAGGGCATGAAGGACCACAGAATTTGAGACATTTTTTTTTATGCTGATCGATGTGAATGAGGATGATTAAGATGATGCTATGGATTTCCATTTCGGTCTGAGACTACATGACAGGGCTGTACTCTACGCCTCCTTTCATATATATCCCGGCGTCAACCAGGCCCAAGAGATACAGGCACCTGCAGTGTTGGTCAGGAAATTTGAGCAACACTCTCAGAAACGCATCCATTAAGTGGATGAAACTCGACTGTGTGGTTCCAGTCTTCCCAGCTGAGTCCGCAGCAAACTCAACTCTGGGTAGGAGCCGGTCGGGGCAGAAAAACCCACATGACTCTGATGGGATTCGAACCCACGACCTCCCAGCCGGAAACCTTGCACTTGTTCACACACACACACACACACACACACACACACACACACACACACACACCCATGAGATTGACAAGAATGTTCTGACCACAGCGCTAAACCTGCTGAGCAGGATAAATGCGTACTACTCTTAATTTTAAAACTGCCTGAGAATAAACTTAGTAGTCAAACATCACGGAGGGATGAATTTCACCCTGTTGAACTGCAGTTTGACCTGTTCTGCCAACATGGCAGTCATCTGGCGGTAATAAAAACAGAGTCATGAGAGGTGGCTCAAACTGAATCTGTAGATGAAGGATAATGCAGTAATAAAACATAACCACTTATGCTGAATCTTTCATATCACACACACACACACACACACTCACACTCACACACACACACACACAGACAGATACGAAATAGATATCGGAATACCGTTGCTTTTCATGCATGTGAAAGGTAAAAGTGTTTGATGCACACAACTAACTTAGATGAAGCGTATGCACAGAACTGTTGCCTGTAACAGAAAACTTTGAACGAATGAATGAATGAGTTTCCGCATAAACAAACCAATTCAACAAACACAGTGGTATACAGTTGTTAGAAAGATAGACGGTGGAGGAAGAAGAAAGGGGAAGACAGAGCCAGAAGGAGGAAAAGAGGAGGAAGAAAAAAAAAAAAAAAAGAGAAAACAATCCAAAGGTGCAACACAATCACATCGAAAAAGCAGCCACATGCCAGTCCCTGCTACCCACATGCATCAGTCCCATAACGCTCACCAGTGCGCTAGACTCCCCTAGAGTCATCAACTGAAGCATAAATACTCTGTTCTAGTCACGCAGGTGAAAATAAGAATAGTCTGAATGAACTATGGATACGGCAAAAGATTCAGCCTCCTTGATGCTCACTGGCAATGCATTTCTGTTGAATCCCGATATAGAGACCAAGTAACAGAAGGTTACTGATTGCTGCTCTGGGTTCTAATCTTCCTTGGCCTAGGAACAGCATGGACCATTATCAGCTGGGAGAGAATGCACATGGGGAAACTGGATCTGAAGAAAAATCACACAGGTTTTAAAATACTAGTGTCAGTATTTGTTTCATACACATTCTGCAGATTAGAAACCCTAGGAGTGATTCTTATGTTTTTTAAACGCCCTAAGCCTTTTGCGTCGTTGCAGCAGTTTACTTTTTTTCATGAAGCATCTGAAACTGCATACATGTTAAAGTATTTTATACAAACAGTAGACGTATGTCTAAAAGACTTTAGACTGAAAACACCAAGATACATGTACATACATGTATAGATAAGTACTTACACACACACACACACACACACACACACACACACACACACACACACACACACACATCATTGACAAATACACACGTGTGTAACATAAATATGACTCACTGGTCTGAGTCCTGACAGTGGAGAAACCTTTTTCTGCCAAAGACCTGAGAAAGCAATCATCAGGAGGTACACGCAGAACAGAGGCATTGAATGTAAACCCAGGACCATACCTAGGAAGCTCCCAGCTGCCACTGCCAAAGCCATGATTTGTTTTGCTGTCAAACAGAAAGGCAAAATACACTTTAAAATTGTAAGAAAATCTTTAAACAGTTTTTCCCCCCTCTTTTGAAGATCCTTGCATCAAGGTTGCAAAATGTTAATTCAATTCATTATAGTGAAAAAAAGTCACACACACACACACACACACACACACACACACACACACACACACACACACACACACACACATTTTTAGTTTCTACTACCTTATTAATGTTACAGTGAAAAGAAAAAACTACTGGAGTTACATGAGCAGACAATCTGAAAACAAACCAACAAACAAATATGCAACAATTAAATGATTGTAACAATATTTAAAACAAGGTAGTCTGCAACATTATATAAGAAGTAATCAATGATAAGAAATGATATCTGTGCAGACCCCTTTCATCAAATGAGAAAGAGAGACAGAGAGAAGAGACAGAGAGAGAAGAGAGAGAGAGAGAGAGGGGGGGAGGGAGGATGTCAAGACATGATCAAATTCTTTACTTACATTGATAACTGAGAAGCACTGGTGTGCTTTCTACATCCAGTCCTAGCTCTCAGACAACAATACAGAATAAAAATATGGCAAACAATACTGAAGCATGCAAAATAAAGGTTGATTTAACGAGAGAGAGAGAGAGAGAGAGAGAGAGAGAGAGAGAGAGAGAGAGAGAGAGAGAGAGAGGAGAGAGAGAGAGAGCAGAGAGAGAGAGATGTGGAGAAGGAGAGAGACAGATGAGAGAGAGTTTAGAGAGAGAGGGTGAGAGAGAACAGAAAGAACTGAGAACATAATAAGGATTGCAGAGACAAATAACCTGCTGAAGAAAAGAAGAAGGAAGCAAGAAAAATGTGAGACAATCCAAATTACAAACACAAAATGGGAAACAGATAAACACAAAGAAAAAGAAAGATAACAACAGAGAGAGAGAGAAAAAACAATTAGAGAAAGAGAGAGAGAGAGAGAGACAGAGCAGAGATCTAATGGGTGGGGTACAGAGAAAACACTTATAATTTTATGCCTGTTTTGAAATAACCTGCTGAAGAAAAGAAGAAGGAAGCAAAAATGTGAGACAATCCAAATTACAAACACAAAATTTGGGAAACAATAAACACAAAAAAAATAACAAAAACAAAACAGAAAAAAAAATTAAGAAAAAGACATAAAAAGACCCACCAAAACTTTACGACATTGTTGATAGCCCAGACAGCCAAAGAGGGCATATCAGGACTGGTAACATTAACAAGTACATTTCATTCAAGTGGGAAATATCACTTAAGGAAGGGAGAAAAAGGAAGAGTGGAGAGACCGAGAGAGAGAGAGAGAGAGAGAGAGAGAGAGAGAGAGAGAGAGAGAGAGAGAGAGAGAGAGAGAGAGAGAGAGAGAGAGAGAGAGAGAGAGAGAGAGGGAGAGAGAGTTGTGCTAGAGTACAAGTACAAAAGCAAGAAGACAGGGATTTGAAAAAAAAAAAAAAAAAAACCCTCCCCCCCAAAAAAAAACAACAACAACAACAACAAAAAACGACTATCCAAAAATCCTACCCCACAAAAACACACACACAAACACATGTGTACACATGAACAAAACAACAACTACCTAAACAAAAACGCACAATGAGGCAAAAAAAAACAAAACTCCTTGAATATCATAAGCACATTTGAAGTACAAAACATTTTTGCAATAGCCAGAGTTGTTATATTCAGCAAGGAGGGTGGGGGAAGGAGATGGTGGCCTTTCAATGCTGTTTATAAACATTAACAAACAAGATGATTAAAATAATGGTGTTTGAAGGTTGTACACACACTGGTATTGTCTGAGGATTCACGGAGCAAGTTGCATTGAGAGAAGATGCTTGAATACATCAATTTTTTAGAACTGGGAAAAAGACTGGGGGAAGTCCTTGGAATAATCTAGGATCTGTGAAGTAGTGTTGAGGAAGAATTTCCTGACATAACCTTGTGCACTATGAGGCCTTTGTTGTATCCCAGTGTTCTGCTTCTGGGAAGAGTTTGAATTCTTTCCTTACCTGAGTACAAGAGGCTAGTGCCTCCTGTCTGGGGCTCAGTGTGCTATAGTTAAAAGAAGAAGACTCGAATCACAAAGTCAAATTTATATATACTTAAGGGATGCATCTCCTGGAGCATTGCTCAAATTACCTTACCAACACTGCTGTATCTATTGGGCATGGCTGACACAGGGATGATTACAAAAGGAGGCTTTGAGTACAGTCCTGTCACAATGTCTAAGACTAGAATGGGACATCACTATGTCATCCCAGCAACACATTGTTGGTAATGTCACTGATCACAACTGATAAAAAAAAGTATCAAATTCTGTGCTCCTGCTGTCGCTGTGACCTCAGTTCCGATGGTCTCCTCCACGCCTATGTACCTCTGGCGCGTCTCTGAGTCAGAATCTTCATGTCAGCAAGTTCATGGGAGTGTTGTTGGATGACGCATCCAGGAGGGGCCAGTCACTCCATAAACAGCAATTATTGTTGTCAACAGAGGACTTTATTGGTGAAACCCTGTGAGAGATGGATCAGAACTGTCTCCACGGATCACACACGTATGCTGAATTCAGCAATCTATTCTGATGTCACAGCCCACGTGACAAGCAGGCACACGCTACCTGCCTGCAATGTAGCAAATAAAATTCAGTGATTTCACTCATAAGTTTTGTAAAATATAAGAACATTGTTAACTAAAATAATAAACAAGTCACTGTGATAGTTCTAGCAGTTCTCCAACTAGCAGTTCTCCAAACATATGCAGCACTGGTTAATTGCATTGATGTACTATATGCATGGGGAAGTGATGGAAGAGGGATGGGGTGGAAGGCATTAGGGGACAAGCAGAATATACTTGCATATCACATGGGTATGATGTCAAAGCAAGTTGCTGCATTCAACTGCCTGTTATCAGAAAGTGTTAGCAGTGGTGACTTAGCAACAGTGCAGCATCGTCCTATGGTGGGTTGCCTTTATGATCACCTGATGCTCTCTGCTCAGTTCTGTAGACTGCTGGTGTCATGATACCGATTTCACTAACCTGAAGTTATATGTGTGTGTGCATGTGCGCATAATTATGTGTGTGTGTGTGTGTGTGTGTGTGTGTGTGTGTGTGTGTGTGTGTGCACACACGCTAGAGTGCTGTGGAACAGAATGAAAATGAGCAGTCTGGTAGTAATGCCACTGAGGTGGCATGGAAGATGAAACAAAAAAAAAATTGCTGGAGAGAGAGAGAGAGAGAGAGAGAGAGAGAGAGAGAGAGAGAGAGAGAGAGAGAGAGAGAGAGAGAGAGAGAGAGAGAGAGAGAGAGAGAGACAGACAGACACTGAGACAGA
>JADBJO010000266.1:294236-296736 GCA_016801955.1 Conus betulinus | reverse complement strand
TCTTCGCAGGCATACAAATGGACCATTTTCTACCTGACTGATGTCCCCAAATTTCCGAAGCATATAAAACAGCCGGTTTGAACCACTGTGCCGAACAATTTGAAAAACGTTTTTTCTCGTCATACTATCGAATCGCTTTCAGTGATCGGATACTCGTTTACCTTTGATCGCTAAACGTTTTCCTGCTTGAAAAGCGCTCACAGTCGATGAGAAAGTAAAGCCTAGATTCACAGAGCTATAAACAACTTCAAGTTGTTCTGTTCCAACACACCATTTCTCAGGTCTACCAAGAAACCCTTCCTTACTGAAAACTATCACTATAGTTTTGTCACAATTGATTTCAAGTTGGAGATCAAACTGGTATTAACTGAACAATTAATCTGGGTCTGTAAGCCAGACAGTGAACTGGATTGTAGTGCAAGATCTGCAAACATAAAGAATGAATAGTTCAAAAAAACCAGGGCAAAGCTGTATACCATGTTTTCCTTCCATCGACAACTATTCTGCCAGTTCGTTGATCATTACGGGGAAAATGTTGTACTTGCAGCGCATCCCTGTCTCACTCCTTGCGGGCAGTCAAAACAGTCCATGAAGTCGTTCTGCACACGTACGCGGGCTTTTAAAAGACTCAAACATTACCATCACTGCTTTGGTAGATGTGCACGAGGTACCAGTTCCAACACGGCTGAACGAAGTTATCCGCCTTCCACGTAACGTTCCATGCTGGACAAAGTTATCCGCCTTCACAAAACTGATAGGCTATGTAGTTTTCCGGGTTTGCTCAAGTATTTCTGAACCGCGGGGTACAAACTGAAAATATAATCTGTCATACAGTATCCTCCTCTATTTTGTTCCTGTGATTCTGACAACAGATTCTTATCCCCCAACGAGGAACAAAGATTCCTAAAAGTAGATGTGCTACATTTTCCGATCAAGCTCAGGAGTGACATTCCCCTAGAGTTAGATGGCTTTTCATGATCACCTTTCTTAAAATTTGGTACAATAATGACTTCTCGCCACGTGTCTGGAAAAGTCCCCGCAAAAAAAAAAAAAAAAAAAAAAAAAAAAAAGAAAGAAAGAAAGAAAAGAAGAAAAAAAAAAAAAAAAAGAAGAAAGAGCCCGAATTGAACTGCTTTTTTGAAACCCAGATACTAGCTCTTCTGCTGACTTCAGTGTTTCTGCCATGATTTGTTTACTTGAACCACGAGCTTTGCCAGCTTTTTAAATGTCTCAGTGCTCTTCAAAACTCACTTTCAGTGATAGCTTCATCGAGTATGTCGACTTCTTGTAGCGTTTCAAAATTAGTGGAGTGAGCAACTTTTGATTCATTTGAAGAGCGCTGGTTTGATTTGAAAGAGAGAGAGAGAGAGAGAGAGAGAGAGGGGGGGGGGGGAGAGAGAGAGAGAGAGAGAGTTTATGAGCACATGAACACACCGTAAAACGTTCTGTGCAACAACGGACTTGACGGGGCGGGTCTTGGGTCCAGGTTGAGGCGTGAACTGCTTTCCTGAACTGTTGACGACGCTGATGACTCTGGGTTTCTTATCGGTGTACACGTCTGGCGAGTGATTAGGGTAGGGGTCAAAGGTGCCAAACTTTCCGCCACCCAGCTGAAACAAACCCAACCAAACCAAAACTGAAACGAAAAAAAGAGAACAGAGAGTAGATGGAATATATACGTTGTTACGTGCGTTTGTTTTGTTCCTCCTTTTGTGGAAAAAAAAAACAAAAACAAAAAAAAAAACAAACAAACAAAAAAAAAAAAAAACCCACTGCGTAAGTTACTCGCCAGAATCTCTCCGCGCGGGATGAGTTACTCTCACTGGCCTTCAGGTGTGATTCCCACCGTTGTGCTATTTTTCTGTCAAGGATCAAAATTTTTTTTTTTTTTTTATTAGAATCAAGTTAATGCTCTATGAATGCCAAATTAGCACACAAAATGGCTCACTACGTTAATCATCTATTCACTTATCACCCATCCCAGAGTCTCGAAAACCGTTGGGGCACTACAGAAGACGTTGTAACAAGCTTCCTCCACTCCTCCAGGTTCTCAGACGCTCTTAAACAGTTGCTGAGTGTGAAGTCAGTCCATTCACTGATGTTATCCCCCCATCTCTTTCCCTGTCTTCCTCTCCTCCTGCCTCCTCGCACTTTTCCTTGTGGAATGGTTTGAGCAAGTCCTGTTGATCTTGATACATGACCAAACCACCTTATTTTCCTTCTTTTCACAGTGAACAACAGGTCTTCGTATGGTCAGTGGCTTGCCTTACTCTGGTCTGGACCACCAAGTTGGTAATGTGGGTCTTTGTATGAGGTGCCAAGGACTTTGCGGAAGCATCTCACCTCTAATGCCTGGATCAATAAATATTTCAGATGTACATATCTCCCAGGTCTTATTCACACCAGTGTAGACATAAAAGAAAGCATATACTGCAGCTCTCTGTCATACTGAGTCGGGCATGAATGGAACTTCACTGCCATCATCCTCATCTTCATTGAT
>JADBJO010000266.1:289236-291736 GCA_016801955.1 Conus betulinus | reverse complement strand
ACAAATCGGTCAGTTGTTAAATATTCTTTCCTTGTTTGTGATCGCATTCCTAATTTGTGTAACACATTTGAAACGTCAGGCCATGAATCTGTAGGTTCTCATTTAAATCGGAACTCTTCTCCCTCTCTTTTTTTTCTTCTCCCTTCACTTCCGCTGCGGCACGCTGCAGTGAAGAACAATCTACTGGAATCCTCCAGTTCCATCGTTTGTGTGCAAGGGCCTGGATCTCTGCAGATATATTGCCTCTCCATACTGCAATGTTGCCAGTCAATCGTCCCCCCCCCCCCCCCCTCCTTTTTTTCTCCTCCTCATATCCGCTATGAGGGCTCATGTTTCACATGCATACAAACAATGGAATATACCAGGCCATGCAGGAGCCTTAAATTGTATTTCAGGGATATCCTACCGTCCTTACAGTCAAATTTTAGTCTGGGCAGTGCTGATGTGGTCTTTGCTTTCCATTGGAAGGATTTCTGGATTGAATCCCTCATTGCTAATGATGGAACCCAGGTAAATGAACGGCCAACCAGTTTTTAGCTTCTCTCCCTTGGCAACTGTATCAGCTGCAGCGATGGTGTTGTGACCGGCCATCAAATTGGTCTACTCGGCGTTATTGTCTATGCCATATCTTGTTGATGTTTCATCCAGTCCTCTGACACGCTTGGTGAGTTCTCGTCCAGTTTAGCCCTTCCAAAACGTCAGCTGAGTGTCCATGTACCAGTGCAGTGGTCCGAAATTTGACTTTAAAGCGGAATATTTTCAAGAACAATTGTAAGCGAAGGATTTTTTCAAAAGAAGTAAATGATTCATTTAATGATGATAGTACATCATAACTTGCAGATCAGAAGCTGATACTTTTAGTCCCAAGTGCTCCAACAAGGATTTTCTTCATTAAGTTAAAAGTTTACTTTTTTAAATAACATGATGTACTGACAACTTGATAATAAACCTTGGTTTTAAATAAACGCATGTAACCAAAAGAGCTGCTGATGTTTGTGCCAAAAACTGAATCTTCAAAATTCAATACGTAAACATGTGATCTTTCTATAAAAAAAAAAAAAAAAAAAAGAAAAGAAAAGACAAGAATTGGAAGGAAGGACTAAGAAATCTGTGCTTCTCCTGAAATATCACAAGAACTTCACAGTTTAAAAACAAATAGGTTCAAAGATTATTGACCTAAGATAAAGATATGTACCCAAACGACACTCACACACAGGGTCGTATTCCACAGTTCGCTCTCCAGATGTTATGTTTAACGAGGACAACCGAACACACAAACAATCACTGTACGAGTTGTCCTGTCCCTCGATTTTTAGAGCGATGAATTCTCCCGTCGTGTCCCACGGATGAGTAGGCAGGCAGGTCGTCTCCTGATGTGGATCCTCATATGGGAATGAAGACCAATTCCTGAGGCACAAAGTCGTCCACAGACGCTGCATGGAGTCCTGCAAGGATGGGCCCCGTTCTCTCCAGTTTCTCTTTTCCTGAATGGCAGCCGCTCTGTTGCGCTCGAATGTCTTTGTTCTTCTGGATACACCGTTGCTTCCGCTGTGTTGTGTCAAGGGCGACATCTTCCAAGAAACCGGTGTCGATGCTACGGTTTCTGAGGCTGGCCTTCACGTTGTCTTTGTATCTCTTGAGAGGCCTTCTTTGGTCACGTTGTCCTTCCTCCAGTTGTCCATATAGAGCAACATCTTTGGAATTCTGCTGTCCTCTAAACGGACAACAACGTGTCTGTCCATCGGACTGGCTTTTGATGATTTTTAGTGTACCATCCTACGTTTCATACATCACTTAAAGGTCTGTGGCTGGGCAGAAAATGTAACCATCCATCCCAACCCCTACCCCACTCCTCCTATGTTATTAAAAAAAAAAAAAGAAAAAAGAAAGAAAAAAAAAAACAAACAAGTGATCCTGCAAAGGGCTCTAGTGCTGCAGGAGGAATCCGAAGCTCGAACTTCACAGTCTCAGCATGGGCTGTTTTGAGTACAGCTTTTATAATTACCGGGGTGTCGGAGCCGTCAAAACAAATAGCTGAACAGGCTTTCATTTGAAGGGCTTACCTGCATTTGCTCCTTAGCTTTCGTGTACGGGTCCACTGAGTGAGATGGATAGGGACTCAGTGCCACGTTGGCATACCTAGCGAACACACATAGACAAAGACACACAGATACACACACACACACACACATACACACACGCACATACTCACACACACACACACACACACACACACACACACACACACACACACACACACGTACACATACACACAGATCGATATACACACACAGCACGCTCGCGCGCGCGCACTCACGCTCCACACACACAGAGATAGACAGACAGACACACATACTGACAGACAGACAGACAGACAGACAGACAGACAGACACACACACACACACACACACACACACACACACACACTCTCTCTCTCTCGCACGCACGCACACACACACACACACACACACACACACACACACACACACACACACACAC
>JADBJO010000266.1:241736-284236 GCA_016801955.1 Conus betulinus | reverse complement strand
CACACGAGCGCACACACTACATATATACATAGATCCGTGCGTGTGCCACGGGCAGGTGCTCGTATTTTCTGCATTTTCACATAGGCTACATGAGACATTTCAGCCTGACAGCATATAGGCGAGCTACTACACATGCAAGTAAATTCAATGGGTAACAAAAACAGCAAAACCCTAATTACATCACTCCCGTTATGAAACATTTCCATACACTCACATTTTCCTGTTGATACATATCGATCTCCAATGCTGACATAAGACATTTCCATAAAGAGGCCGATCCTGTCCATGTCGGATTTCCCACTCCTGTCCGCCATATTGAGATATGCTGAAGCTTTCCTCTCAGCAGCAGCAAAAAAACAACTTATCTGGAATGCACGATCACAGTATTAGAAAAAAAAAAAAAAGCTATTATAAGCCTATACGGGCTTAAATGATGATCATATCTTAGATCTTCTTCTAGGACTGAATGTTATTGTTTTCAGTCAGATCAAGATGTTTTCTATGTTCCTGAGTTTTAAAGAAGAGAATCTGACGAAGAGCAATTTTTGAGGTCATGAAATAGAAATGACGTCAGCCGTCAAGTGCCGCAGAAGTTGGAAAGTGGGATGTAGTCTTGACGCGAAAGAATCGACAGTGACAGTATGTGTTTCATATCCATATTAAATGCTCTTGCCGTTCATAGATTGTCGAACTTCGTAGGGCTTTTGCATTTCACAGTGACTCTTCCCCTTTAGTACTGTTTGCAACATGAAAGAAGACCAGAAAATCCTCCAGAAAAAACCTTGAAGCTCATCTCGTAGGAGAAGAAGTGGCCAGTGATACTACATCCCTCTGAAATGCTCCTCCAGTCAATTTTGAGAACAAGTGGTGAACGGGTATTGATGGAGGCAACCTTTAAGAAGCACAGCAACAGTCTGGAGAACTTCAGCAGCAACGTGCGATAAACTACCTGAGGACAACCCACATCAACAACATCACAAATAATCACAACAAGACCATGCCCTTGGTACGATGAAGTCTTTTAAACAGGGCGAAAAAGAACACACACACACACACACACACACACACGCACGCACTTGGCCTAAAATCGTCATCCTCGCGTATCAGTCTCTCTCTCTCTCTCTCTCTCTCTCTCTCTCTCTCTCTCTAGTCCCTACTCAGGGCGAGGACTGGATGTAAACAAGTACGTCAATGCTTATCTATTATCCTCGTAAATAAAGAATTTTGTCTTGTCTTCTCTCTCTCTCTCTCTCTCTCTCTCTCTCTCTCTCTCTCCCAATCCTTAGTTCCACTGTGCCGTGAATTGAAAGTAACCCCACGGGTAGAATCAAAGCACATGCCTGTTGAATTTGTACAAATGCTTCCCAGTCCGAATCAGGAGACGGTTTCAAAAAGGTTAAAGGTAACCAAATTTAAAAAATATGCATGGGATCCAGCAAAAAAAAAAAAAGGTGATTTTATCAGTGCACTTCAGTCTGACGAGGTCAATTCAACCTTTCATGAAGCAATTGAATTGACTGATGTCAATTTTGAGTGTGCACTGAAGAAACTAAACGAAGGTCTGTTTATGGGCTGGTCAAACAATGAGTAAAGAAACTGTCACAGGTAACATCAAGCACAGCCCATGGTTTGACTCTGAGTGCTCATGTTAAACGCCGTCGGGTGAGACAAGCATTGAGAACGTACAGTCGGGTGAAAGTTAATAACAACCCCGATGCTGTTCAACTGAGACTTAACTATTCTATAATGAAAATGAGTACAAAGACTTACTTCGAGACAAGCAGCAGTTATATAGACAACAAGTTTTAATTTAAACACACACTTAACGAAAACGCCAAAGATTCTAAGCGGTTTGGGAGCACTGTAAGGTCTTTAAAAAGTAGTTCTCATGTACCAAACACAATATCCAATGAAGAATGGTTTCAGCATTTCAAACAAAGTCTTTAATGATGAGCTGATTCCTTCTGGTCCTAATTCTCAGGAATTTCAAGCTGAGTATTTTCATGATGCGGATAGTAACATCGATGAATTGGATGTCTGTATAACTGAAGAGGAAATTCTTGACTCAGTTAAGGCTTTAAAATCAAATAAAAAGCACCAGGTCCAGACGGACTAATTGGGGAATTTTATAAGTATTGCACTCCCCACTATTCTCTTTTTCCTTAAGAAATTTTTCAACAAACTCTTTGATTTTGGCATCTTCCCCTTCTATATGGTGCGAAGCTCTGATTCAACCTTTGCATAAAAAGGGTGATATAAACAACCCAGACAACTAGAGAGGTATCTCTCTTTTAAACATTAGTTCAAAATTATATACTTACATATAAAACAAGCGTTTAACCAAATGGATTGAAGATTGTGGTGTAATAAACGATGTGCAGGCTGGCTTTAGAAAGAATTATAGTACTACTGATCATATATTTACCCTTTTTTTCTCTGGTACAAAAGCAACTCTCTAACCACAAGAAATTATACGTTTGCTTTTATCGACTTTAAAAAAGGCTTTCGATTCGGTAGATAGAAACCAACTCTGGTCAATCTTAAAGAAAAAAAAGGTGTAAAGGGTAAGATGTACAATGTACTTAGAAGCATGTATGCAGATGTCAAAGCTAGGGTTAAAGTGGGGGGAGATTTAACTGACACTTTTATGTGTCCTCGGGGTCTGAAGCAAGGAGAAATATGCAGTCCGGTTTTATTTTCGCTATTCATCAATGAGTTTGCTGAAGAAATAATTCAATACGGTAAACACGGTATTCCCTTATTACCAGACTTCATAGAGATACCAATTATGCTTTTTGCCGACGATGTTGCACTCGTAGCATCTACCGTCATTGGTCTCCAGCAGCAACTAAATGTTTTGTGTAGCACAGCGAAAAAAACTCGATTTGATCGTAAATTTAGTAAAATCAAAAGTTATTGTGTTTAGAAAGGGGTGGGGGGGGGGGGGGGGGGGGGGGGGGGGGGGGTATATCGCCTGAAGGGAAAGATGGTTTTACGACGGTAGGCAACTAGAAATTGTTAATCAGTATAAATATTTAGGTGTTATCTTTTCCACGGGTCTTTTTTTTTCCATTGCCTTGAGGATTTAGCATCCAAGGCAAAACGTCAAGTCATCAATATTATAAAACTACTGTGGAAGTTGCAAAGTCTTTCCCCGAAATTGTTCTTTAAACTTTTCGACTGTCAAGTCCAGCCAATGCTTAGCTATGGTGCCGAAGTATGGGGTCTAACTGCAAACAACTCAATTATTGAAAAAGTAAGCTTACATTTGTTTGCACTCAAGAGATTCTTAAATGTTTCCATAAAAAACACCCAGTGCCTTAGGCTACAGAGAAACTGGTCGGTATCCACTCTGTATAAACTAAATTATTAAAATGTATATTGGATACGTGTCTTTAATATGCCGGATAATCGCCTTCCTAAGAAAGCTTACAACACGTTAAATGATTTGCATTATCGAGGCAAGAACAACTGGGTTTCATCAGTTTGCTCTACGTTAAATCGCTATGGCTTTGGGTATGTATGGGAAAACCAGAAACGTTTTACAATGTCAAAAGTTTTCTCTTAGAATTTAGAAATCGGTTGACTGATTCTCATCTTCAAGAATGGTACACCCGAATGGATGTTAGTGATCGCTTTTCCTTCTTTTCTTCCTTTAAGCAATTCAGACAAATACCGAATTATGTTTTACGGTAAGTAATTTGAACAATCGTATCGTAAAAATCTCGTAAGATTTAGGTTAGGCGTATCTTGTTTAAATACTCACAAACTGCAGCATTCGAGTGTTCCCCGAGAGGCACTCTGCTGTCCTTTTTGTCCAAGTCAGTTGGAATCTGAATATCACTTTCTTATTGTATGCCCTAAGTATAAGGATGTTCGAGAGCATTTCATACCCTCTAAATATTATGCAAGAGCGTCGGCTTTCAAGATGTCATTATTACTTGCCAATGATAAAATGGCTAAAGATGTTGCTGCTGCTTTCATAACTAAAGCTTTTGAAATTAGATGCAAAAAAAAACAACAACAAAAAAAAAAACGAATGGGACGTAAAGTTCATATATCTTTATGTATAATTCGGGGTACATTTTCCCCTTTAAAAGTAAAAGAGCTTGTATGTGTGAGTGTATGCGTGCGAGTGTGTGTGTGCCATGTATGTGTGTGTGTGTGTGTGTGTGTGTGTGTGTGTGTGTGTGTGTGTGTGTGTGAGAGAGAGAGAGAGAGAGAGAGAGAGAGAGAGAGAGAGAGAGTGTGTGTGTGTGTGTGTGTGTGTGTGCGCGTGAATAAGCAGAGAAACTGCTTTTTTACTTCAAGCCATCATAACAAAACAAAGAAACTTGAATAATAAAATAATGAAACGAAGAAATATAAAGAGTGAAAATAAGCGGAAAAGGGCGAGGGAGGTGGTGGGGGTGAAATCTGAGATGGATGAGGAGGGGAGAGGAAATAGGAGGAGGGAGCCATACAATGGAGTGAATATTCAAAATCAATAATCAAATCATATCACATTCATACTCTCATGTCTTAACCTCAAAGCTTTGAATATGAAGAGGGACAGCCTTTCCATAATGCGTTTGTTCGTATTCGCAAGCAACAACGAAAATTTAAACATGGAAGGCTGTCTATAAAAAACTTCTAGGCAACAATTCTCGTCTAAGGTTTTCATACTGGTGACAATCCAACAAAAAATGGAGTTCTGTTTCTGGAACATTGGGGCAAAATGGACAATTCACATCACTGTTCAGATAGGGTCTATACATCAGAAAATGACATTTCAATGGAGACATTCCAATTCTAAATCTCGAATATACATTACGCTTCTTGTTGTATGTAGCATTTATAGATTTTTCGCAAAGCTTTGATACTGTGTGCAGAGAAAAGTTATGGATTATCTTGCATAAAAACGGCCTACAAGGCAAAATACTCAGTGCTTTAAAATCGATGTATAATGTTGTCAAAGCAAGGGTGCGTGTTGGTGGTGAATTAACAGATGCTTTTTTGTGCCCTCGAGGCTTGAAACAGGGGGAGGTTTGCTCACCTGTGCTTTTTTCGCTCTTTATAAATGAGTGACGAAAGATGTGCTTGAATCTGGTCGCCATGGTGTTCAGTTTGACGCCAGATTTCATTCAAATATAATCCTCCTATTTGCTATTGATGTTGCACTAATATCTAATAGTGTTACTGGTCTTCAGATGCAGTTGAATATTTTTGTCTGATGCAGCTAAACGTCTTGATCTCATTGTAATATGAAAAAATCGAACATCGTCATTTTTTCGGAATGGGGGATACCATGCCTCAAGGGAAAGATGGTTTTTTGATGATAACGAGTTAAAATTGTAAATATGTACAAATACCTTGGCATTTACTTGTCAACAAGATTAAGTTTTGTATATACGATGTCTGATCTCGCAGACAGGGCCAAGAAAGGAATTATAGCAATCATAAGAACGATGTGGTCAATTGGCGAGCATTCTCCTGCCTTCTTTTTTTTTTTTTTAAACTTTTCGATTGTCAGATTCAACCCATTTTAACATATGGAGCTGAAATCTGGGGCTTGACGCAAAATCAAGAACAGATAGAGAAAGATTCCTTTTTTTTTACCCTAAAACGATTTCTGGGTGTGAATATAAAATCGCCGAAGCATGTTATTTATGGAGAAAACAGGCAGGTATCCTTTGTATATATTAACGTTTGTCAAATGTGTAAAGTTTTGGTTACGTCTTGTACAGATGGACAATAATCGATATCTCAAAAAAGCGTATGAAATGCTTCTAAATTGCAACGCCAAAATTATGAAACGTGGGCATGTAAAGTTAGAAATGTACTGTATAAGTTTGGTTTGGGGAAGTTTGGGAAGCTCAAGGGGTTGGTAACATGAACATCTTCCTAGCATGCTTCAAGGAAAGGCTTATAGACTGTTTAAGCAGGACTGGCATGCGTCTTTGGAGTCGCATACATTTTATAATGTGTATGCTTCTTTCAAGCAGTCCTTTTCAATAAGTTCACATTTATGTGAGATCAGTTACATCAAGGAACAAGAGAGAGAGAGAGAGAGAGAGAGAGAGAGAGAGAGAGAGAGAGAGAGAGAGAGAGAGAGAGAGAGCTAAGTTATGTACAATATACATTGTCTACAAAGCATACACACGCATAAACAGACATATACATTGGCATAAAATATATACAAGGATACATCATGTAAAAAACACTGAAGAGTTATTTCAAGGGAATTTGAGAAAATATTGATTGCAAACCATCCATGAGATGCTTTTTCAGATTTTTCTTAAACTGATTTTTGTTCTTTATGTTTTTCAAAGTGATTGGTAGCTTGTTCCATACATTTCCACCAGAGCACAAAAGAGTAGATTTATAAAGATGATTTCTTGGTCTAGGAAAGGATAATAAATGACTATGTCTATAAGTGTTAGTTGTAAATGAATCTCTCATCTTTTTAGGTGCATATCCGTTTGTAACGTTATGCACGTATACTGCCTTATTGAACAAAAGTCTGTTGTAGAAGGTTAACATATTAAGTTGTTTATAGTCTTCTGTTGTTAGGGCGCTTGATTTTAGTAACACTAATTTTATGCTCTTTTATACATTCGATGAATAATTTTCAAGTTGGTTTCACTGCAGTTATCCCATAGGGTTGATGCATAATCAATGATTGATAGAATATGAGCACACAAAAAGAGCTTTCGAGAATGGGTGTCCAGGAAGTTCTTACTCTTGGCTAATTGAAGTAATTTTTTTGAGAGACGTTTCCCCATTGACGTTATGTGGTCGGTCCATGTTAAATCTTTATCTGTTATTACTCCTAATATTTTATGTGAGTCTTCTTCTATTTTTAGGTTAGATACAAACAATGGTGGAAATTTTGACTTCATCTTTTGTCTTTTTTGTCGGGCACATACAAACATGCACTTGGTTTTGCTTGCATTTAAGGACATATGGTTCAACTGAGTCCATTCGATAAGTTTTTTTAACATCATTTTGGAGTTTACTAGCTAATTTATATGGATCTGAATCACCGGAATGAAGAAATGTATCATCGGCAACATTTCGCATTTACTTTAGAAAAAAAAAGATAAATCATTGACGTAAACAGTAAACAGTAGAGGGCCCAATACAGAGCCTTGTGGTACTCCATATTTGATAGACATTAAGTTTGACGTTTTATTGTTGACTGTTACTGACTGTTTCCTATTACATAGAAATGTGGACATGAGATTTATGAATTCTGGAGTTAATTTGTAGAGTTCCAATTTACGCAACAGGAGAGAAACGATTTATTACATCAAAAGCTTTTTCAAAGTCTATAAAAAGAATACCAGTAAATTTGTTTTCATTTATACTACATAAGAGGCTATCAATAAGCCGCACAAGGGTTGTATGGTAGGAATGATTTTTACGGAAACCAGATTGATCGTCGTGGAGTAAATTATTTTTAGTAATGTGTGTGTGTGTGTGTGTGTGTGTGTGTGTGTGTGTGTGTGTGTGTGTGTGTGTGTGTGTGTGTGTGTGTTGTTTGTGTGCGTGTGTGTTCAGAATAGGTTCACAGGTTTTTTAGGCAATCACAAATGAATGTAACCTCTGTGAGATTTGTAAATGATATGCCCTAAGCTGTATGTTGGTACGTATTTTGATCAGTATGTATACATCCATGACTGAGGAAGAATGTGAAAGTATCTACTTGGCCGAGAAAATGCATGTACACCTGCAAGGTTTTTTTTCTGTTACACTTGCTTTTTTCACAATGTTGTTTTCCCCCCCATCCCAATGTCCTCATTGACACGGGCACGAGGCCTGGTTCAATTAAATATTTGTCAATTGCCTCTCTCTCTCTCTCTCTCTCTCTCTCTCTCTCTCTCTCTCTCTCTCTCTCTCTCTCTCTCTCTCTCTCTCTCTCTCTCTCTCTCCTCAGGACGAGGACTGGAAGTAGAAAAATACGTCAGTGCTTATCTATTATCCTCGTAAATAAAAAAAAATTTGTCTAGCCTTGTCTTGCCTTGCCTTGCCTTGACTTGTCTTCTCTCTCTCTCTCTCTCTCTCTCTCTCTCTCTCTCTCTCTCTCTCTCTCTCTCTCTCTCTCAGAGAAAAAAAGAAAGATGCGACACAGTGTGGTCGAAAAGGAAATCTTGCATAGAATACGACTTAATCACTATAGAATTACCATTTATACTTTTGATCAAAGTTCTTGTTATAAAGGAAATCTTGGTCTTCATGTGATGTAAACTGTAAATTTTATCGTTATTTGAACTTGTTACGTTCACGGTTTAAGAGCTTATGTGGGTGGACCAGTGACGGCAAAGCTGTTGTTATTGTGCTTTAGCAGTTGGTCGGCCAGAAAGTTTCTATTTTCTTTACATGCTAATTCTTTCTGCCTTTTTTCTCCCCCCCCCCCCCCCCCCCCCCATCTTTTTTCAATTGTCATGTGGTTGCCCCGAAGCTCCCTTCTCCTTCCCCCTCCCCGAATATCACTTTTCAAAAGAAAGCAGGGAGTGGGTTTGGGGTGGCATGCTGGTAGTGTTAGGGGTGGAGTAGTAAGGAGGTGGGGGATGGGATAAAAGGATATAAATCTGATTTTCTTGTGTAGAATACAATCAAAGTACTCTCTCCCCTTGTAATTTTTTGTGCGTGAATCGGGCAAGTTCATATCAACATCAACAATGGCCACGAAAGCAGGTGTGTATTTCTTTATAATAAATATTTTAAGTATTTTCTTGTTCGAATACATTCTGTTTTAAAAGCAGCAGCGCATGCTTATGTGTTAATGAACATGGAACACATCACAATCTTTCAGCAGCGTTTTTGCACGTTTTCAACACCCGAAACAGCGATTAAAAGAACCCGAACATTCCTGAAACCGCGAGTGATGAGTGACGAATCATTTTGATCAACTATATCCTCATCCTGTTTTTGTACATCGCTGATCCTGGCTTATGGCCAGTGGAAAAATGCGTGCATCAGATCTTTATCGGTGCTTGCCCGTCGACCGAGTGAAACGGTGAGATGGGACGGTGACTGAGTACAGCCGAGATTATATTTTGTGCCAGTTTTTTTTTTTTTTCAGTGCTTGTGGCATTGTGAGATGCTTGTCTCTATGAATGTTGTTCTCCTCTCTGGATTGATTTATTCTTAGCTCGATGATCTTCTGCTATTGATCAGGAGGGAAAAGGCGAGAGATGTTTAGAGATTTTTTTTTTTTTTTTTTTTTAAATCTGAGTCATGTGGTTGCCCTGGCTTTCCAGCCCTGCCTCTCACTGTGCAATACTGTCAAAAGAAAGGGGCCAAGAGGTTGGGTTGAAGTGGCATATAGGTGATTTTATGGCTGGAGGGTTGGGACAGGGTGGTGATGGTGGTGATGGTGTTGATGGATATGTGAAAAGGGTAGATATATCTAATTTTCTTATGTAGACAAAATAGTTAAACTACTCTCCCCAAGGAACCTTTAGTGCATGAATCCTGCAAGCTCCTATCAACATCGCAAGTGGCCACAAAAGCAGGTGTGCATATGTTTATGGTAAGTATATTTGAGTGTGTTCTTGTCCTGGTACATTTTATTTTAAAGCGGTTATTCATGCTATATATACCAATGAACATGGAACATTTCATGAATCGTTAAGCATTATTATTGCATTTTTTTTTTCAGCTTGAGCAGCAATTAAAAGAACTTGCTTTTAGCAGTCAGATACCAAGAGTGACAAGTGATGAGATAGACCATTTTGATTTGAAAAAAGATTGGTAATATCTCATTTTCCTCCTTTCTCTTCCTGTCTTTTGATGTATATCGATTCTAGAGTATGTGCAACAGAAAGATGTGTGCCGCAAATCTTCGTCGGTGTTTGTCAGTCGACCAGATGAAAACATGGATGGTGATGGAGTTTAGCCAAGATTAGATCTCGTTCAGTGTTTGTGGCACTGTGAGGCACTTGTCATGTCACTGAGAGTTGCTGTCCTCTTTGGGTTGGTAGATCCATAACTGATGATCTTCTGCTATTGATGAGGAGGGGGAGGGCTAGGTGAATTTGGAGGTTTTCTTTCTTGCTGACACATGTGGTTGCACTGACTTCTCCTCCCTACCTCTTCACCAAAAAATCACTTTCCACAAAATGAAAGGGTCAAAGAGGATGAGCTGACATGGCAGGCAGATAATGGTAGGGTGGAGGTTTGGGGTAGGGTTCTGAGTGGAAGTGGGAAATGGGATGAAATTAAAAGGATGGAAAGCTGATTTTCTTGTGTAGACAAAAGAAGCACTATCCCCTTTGGATTGCAGTTAGCAAGTCAAAATTTCATATTGCTCATATGGAAATAAAAACATAGACTTAGATAGAAAGATGAAAGTAAGACGAAGACAAAACAGAAAAAAATAGAAATTATCTTTTTTAGAACCAGAGATTTGGGTATGAACATACAACTAATATTTTTCAGTTTTTGTACCATTCTGACAAATTTAATAATTTGTCAGATTTGATCATCCCGCAGTCCTAGACAAATTCACCAAGCAGCTTCTGCACCATAGGATCTTTCTGTGCAATGTATCTAGATGAATCTTAATTTGATTAGAAAAGTAAACTAGAGCCAGTTGATTTTAACGTGGTTACAGCCCAGATGTGGCCCTTTGTGGTTGGCTGGCTATAAGCACCATTATCTTAACGTATCCTAAACTAGAGCCAGACGGGGAGGTTGCAGTTGAACTGAAATTTTTAAGAGCCTGTTGTGGAGGAAGGAGAAACTATGCTGAGTATTGGCATGCACAGCACTGCAGACAAATTTCAGAGCTGAAGGGCCACTAGACTTACACCTTAAGAGAGCGTCAGCATAATTGATTATTACAAGCACTGCTTCGGAGGGATGTAACTTCTCCTTCCTCCATAAAAGGCTCATAATAATTTCAGTTAAACTGCATCCTCCTGGCGTAGATCTAGAATGAATTTCCTAATCATCACTCGCTTATTCATTAACTTTATTGGTCTGGGAAGGGCAGCTAATTAAGACATCAGAGAAAGTGAGGATAGGAGCCAGTTTAACATGGTAGACCACCAACAACATGATGCCAGTGATTAAGTTTATATACAGTTTGCACACTGGTTTTTATAGTCCATTTAATTTACAATTAACATATACATTAAGCACTTTCTGACTGAAACTTGAACTGCTTTGTCTCTCATAAAATTTAATGAATGGTCTTTCAGTAGTTTAGCCAGCTGCTTTTAAGATTGCTTTCAGTGAAGCCCCAGCTTGGGCAGCAGCACAACAGTTTGCAGCCCTGGTTGAGGGTGCTGTATTTCTTCTTCTTCTGTGTACGCAGGCTGATACTCCTGCAGACACTCCCTGTATAGACAGGCAAGGATGAATCCCATCTATCCAACAAAGGGAGTGGAGTTTTGTGTGTATGACCTTTTTTTTTTTTTTTTTTTTTTTTTTTAATCCCACCATTAGGGCAGCCATACTCCAACTTTGGGGAAGGTGCATGTTATGTATGATGTGTCATCCTCACCAACGCCAAACTGGCCTTCTCTTCCAAAAGTTGGCGATGGGATTTTATGTGTGTGCAAAATGTTATGCGTGCGTTCACACATTGAACCACGGTTTATAGTCTCATTCAGAGAACTGTATGGGAAATGTAGTCAGAACCAATGTTAACTTTGAGGGAAAAATCACCTTGCACTGAAACAGCCCGGTGGAGATTTGAACCTGCAAGCCCAGGATCACGAGTCCGGCGCTCTACCACTGAGCCATTCCGGCCCCCAGTGTGCTGTATAATTTGTGGTATCTCTGCTAGAGTGCACAAGCACCTCGGGTGGAAACCCAGCATGGGAAGGGCTGCTTACGTGCAAATGCATGAGGTTTTGGGAATTTGTCTGACTGAGGAACTTCTGTTGGTTATTGCCTCTGAGATCCTTAAATTGTCTCTATAAAATAGTTCAAGTTTTTCACAGGGCAAAGATTCTTATTCTTTGTGAATGTTCTTATTGCCGTTTGTTGTGTATGTACACCTGGCTTCATTATTTAAATAGATCAGAAAAAATTAAACAAATATTTATGATCGATCAGACATCTTCACATCACTTGCCTTTAAAGAGTGCAAGGCATGGCCTCTCTGTCCCTTGGTTAAAGCTAATAACAGACAAGTTTTCAAAGTCAGCTCTTTCAAAGTTAATTGATCAGATGGGGTAAGTGATCAAAATAGTTAAGCGCTGTGTTTACACTCCAACTGTCACAATACTAGAATAAAGAAGGTCTGCTCTCAAACATCACTTTTACGAGTTTGCACATGACAGGATGACTACCCACTGAATATCCGTTTAATATGCAGACAGAGCACAGAATGTAGTGTTTACAGTCTCCATGAATGCTTTTTGTTCCTCCACAGCCATTGTCTACAACCTTACAGAGGCGATCATTATGGTCAGGTCAATGATGTGACAAATCTGGCAGCACCTTTTCAGGGGGCTTTGGCCATATATAGTCCTTTCTTCTGGCACTAGAGTTAAGACAGCACTGGTATTACTAGTGATTTCCAGTATTTCACCAGAATAAATCTTGTCTTTCCCAACAACAACAATTGTGTCAGGCCTACCATCTCCAAAATTAAAACTGAAGTCTGCAACTTCAGTGGGAAAATCTTTCTTCAAATCTTTGTTCCCACTGTTATTGCCCTTACCATCTGATACAGGAGTCATGTCACTGTCATTTCTGTCACTGTCCTCTGATTCCTGTCTCTTGTGTTTTCTGGAGTCGGGCAGCACAGCTTCTTGGACCCCAAACATTTTCTTTTTTAAATGCCTCAATCTGCATGTCCTATACCTTTATCTTGTACTGTTTGGCCTGAAGTGCTTGCTGAATCTCTGCATATATATTCTTGTCATCCAGTAGTAGCTTATCCAGGGAGATATGGAGGCTTTTGGAGTTCTAAAAATCTTCAAACAGGCTCTTCTTGTTCTCATTTAGAATGTCGACTTGAAATTGCTGATGTTCATTTTTTCTCTTGATTTCTACAAGTTTTCTTCTCAAGCTTCAGTATGACTATGACTTATCACCCTTCTGTTTCAAAATGTGCAACTGCATTACAGCTAGTGTAGTGAGAATTCCATTCTTCTTCTATGTCCAATTGCCCCGTATGCTTGCTGTAGGTCCACCAACTCTGGCATATCATCTGTAGTGAAATTGAGTTGTAATTGGAGGATATAAGAAATGTCCTTTTTATGTGAGTTAATAGCAGTTACACACAGAAAATAAACAGACAATACACATAGTTATAGCTTAGTTTATATGCACACACACTTTACACATACAAAATCAAGAAAAAGATCTTTGATTTTTATGTTTTGCCTTGCTATCACTTCAGTTGAAAACAGAAACAGAAACTAACACTACAGGAATAAACAACAGTAAAATCCAGCTTGTACTGATGTGATTTTCATCTCAGTGTGTTTACTTGAAGTACATTTTCTTTATTTGTAACATAAAATCTTGAAAAATGCAAATTGAAAGGGAGTTCATGATAATATCTATTTAGAAATGATAAATTTGAAATTAATGATGTAAAATCATGCATATAATAAATCAGCCATCAGTATGTTTTTCCAAAATGCAAGGAAATATATATATATATATATATATATATATACACACACACACACACACACACACACACACACACATACATCCAGATATAAAAAGTGTGAGATAAAAAAAAAAAATGATGCATTCTGACAGTATGTTTGCTTTGCTTTGCTTTGATTCTTTTGGATTAAAAAGTGTGATCAAGGCTTTTACTTAGATGTTTGTTGCACAGACTTGGTGGACACAGGGGCTTCAGGAGATGAAGTGGATGAGGCCAAACCCAACTCCTCTACTGCAGGCGATGATTGCCAGCCGGCAGCAGGCACGTCGGACAGCGGCACGGCACAGTCTGAGGAAGCAGATGCTGCCAGCAATACCTCTGACGCTGGGAATGTTGTGGCACAAGAGTCAGGCATGTGCCGCTCCTTCACTGCTCTGTGATACTTTGCTCTGCCTGGTCTTCTTCTGTTGTTATTTTATATTCACATAGTATGCTTCTGTGTTTAGAGCATGATGTTTGTGCTGCATTTGTGCAACTTTCTGATATGAACTTTGATGATGATGTTAGCATTGTTTTCTTTCCAATGTTTCTTTTTGATGTGTACAACGTAGTGCCATAGTCTGACTTTGTGTCAAATCTCTCTGGCTGATTTTGTGTTGTGTGTGTGTGTGTGTGTGTGTGTGTGTGTGTGTGTGTGTGTTTAATTTTGGGATCAGTTCACCCATTTTCAACATTGACCAAAAGATTTATAGTAATTATACACAAATGGTAGAATCTGTTGGTGAATGACCACACTGCATGTTCAAAGGAAGGAAATGTCTAGCTTCTCTCAAATCTAATCCAGTTATATATGCAAAAGCAGGTGTTGATATTAAATAATGTTATATTTGTTTTCTTTGTAAGATATGATTGTGTTTCATATGATATTAAGTAATGTTATATTTGTTTTCTTTGTAAGATATAATTGTGTTTCATGTTAATTTTATGTTTGCATGATGTCTTGAGACACATCATTGTGTCGCACACACAACAATTAAAGTTTTAATTAGTCACTGAAAATTACACATTTGTTACTACCAACAAGCAGTGGTTCTGTGAAAGGGCTTCTGAGTAAAAAGTGCTAAACAAACACTCATTGTTAATTTTTGTCTCCAGTGTTCCACAAATTTGACACCTTTTCTGAATTTTGGGCATTTCATATTCATTCATACCAAAGTGTGCAACATAAATCAAGTTTTCATGGTACTAATTTTTCACCTTTTTCTTAAATTCTATATTTTGTTTGTTTTTGAAATGTATAGAAGTCTGAAACATTGTAGAAGTTTGCAATTCAAAAGAAATGATTTTGAAATTTTAAATGTTAAAATCCTGGGCATCATGGATGCTGTTGAAGTCTTTGGTTAGTGGTTACTGTTTTCTGTCATAGAGTTTACTATTGTTGTGTTAATGGAATTAATTAATTGCTGTATATGTTTTTTACATGTCATGGTAAATATCCAGTGTAATATGACATTCTTAGCTCAGACAGAATGATAAATGACAATATTATCATTTTGTTTTTCTCATCTTATCCTTCTCACTTCTTCATACTTATGTGGGAGACACACACACACACACACACACACACACACACACACACACACACACACACACACACACACACACACACACACACACACACACACACACACACACACACACACACACTGTGTGTGTGTGTGTGTGTGTGTGTGTGTGTGTGTGTGTGTGAGAGAGAGAGAGAGAGAGAGAGAGAGAGAGAGAGAGAGAGATCCTTACAAATAAATTAAATTAAGAGAGAGAGAGAGAGAGAGAGAGAGAGAGAGAGAGAGAGAGAGAGAGAGAGAGAGAGATTACCAGAAATATTTTGTTTAATAAAGAAAATTGAGTAATGTTTTGTTACTGTTCTTTGTTTTTCAGATAGCAGTATATCAGAAATGGTGGATTTCAAGGTTATATTCAACAAGCAGAAATTTGACTTATCTATGCAGTTGGATTCTACTATTCAAAAATTGAAAAAAAAGACGCAAAAATTAACAGGTAAGGTGTTCGTATTCGCCTGTAAATGTCAGTGTCTGTTAGCTCTTAAATTATAGTAAGATTTGTCAACTGCAACTTTTAACTTCTGTGTTCAGAGCCCTTCCCACCTTTCCCCCCCAAGTTTCATAATGGTCATGTTGCTTTTTGCTTTGTTTGTTGGGCTGAAGCCCTGATTGTCAGTATGTTATCATCCCAGCATGTTTGCATTTGCTGTGCTTGAGACATGAATTCAGTCAGTATCATGGATAATCAGACTGCAGTGTACCAGATTGAAATGCTGTGACAGTCTGAGGAAATCAGTCGGTGATATTTGCTTTCTTTCCTTCTTTTTTTCTTTCCATCTTTCTTTCCTGCTTTCTTTCTTCTTCATTTCTTCCATCTTTTTTTCTTTCCTTCTTTCTCTCTTTCATCATGTATTTATTGTCCCAAGACGGTAGGTTCACAGGGACTGCATGATGGGTGCTTTGGCCATCAGGAATCTCCACAGCCCTCTGTCCCCAGTCCTGTGCAACAGGCCAGAGGTGTTGTAATCTTAAGTTCAATTCTTTTACTTTAGGAAGGTTGCTGTCCACTGTATCCTATACAATGGTCATGGTGACATACATTCTTGTGTTAGGAGAGGTTCTGTGGGAGAGGTGCTTGTCTGCCAGCATGTAGTAGACTGCTGTCTGACATTGTCATTCATTTGGGCTCTTTTGTCGCTGTCTCATCCTCCTCCTAAGCCCTCTACTGATGACGGTAATTCTTCGTTGTGAAGCCAGTGTGAGGGTCCTCCTTTGGGGGATATTACCATGTCCATCTACTTATGATCTTGAACTGCTCCAGCCAGCAACTTTGACATGGACTCACCACAGGCATGGACATGTCGGGAAATTGAGGTCATCATGACAGTAGGAAGTGCAGGGCCACAGAGTTTTAGATTAAAAAAATTTTTTTTTTAACAATGATAAATGAGGATGAAGATGATAAGGAGTTCAATTCTGATTTGAGACTGCGTCATGACAGGTTTGTACACAACATTTCCTTTAAAAAAAAAAATTTTATCATTGTCAACACTGGCCTTGCTCTGGACATCTGAGCAAAACTCCCAGAGATGCACCCATAAAGTGGATGAAACTTGACTGCGTTGTTGCAGTCTTGGGATTTGAATCCATAACACACTCAGTCCATGGAAGGAACTGCCTGGTGCAGAAAAATATCTTACTAATAATTGGCTTTGATGAGGCACAGACCCTTGGCCTCTCAGCCTGTTGCCTGTAATATTAACCACTACACCTTAGCAACTGTTGTATCATTATGTTTATTGTGTGTGATGCAGAGAAACCATTTTAAGTGTTCATTGTTCAATTGTTGATAGTTCAAACCTTCATTTCCTTTCTGTTTAGTATCACCAGTTTAAAAAAAAAAATCAGGTAAAGATTCTTGACCTCTGCTTGTACCCATGTTCCAGTCACTTTGCTGACAACATTCTCAGTGGAATGATTTTACTGCTGTTTCAGGAGTTCCCCCTTCCATGCAGAAGATCATGTTCAGAGGTAATGTATGTCACTGTTGTTTGGAAAGCTTTAGGGGTAACGTGTTTTTAAGTTTTTTGCAATAAATTATGTGAAATTCAAAACTGAAACTGTAAGTCAAGATCCTCAAAGTTAGCATTTGTGTCGCTTAAGATACATACTCACTTTATCAGAAAACTAATTAGCTTGAAAAAGACATTTTTTTTAATTAGGCAAATAATTCTTAGATTGTTAAAAGCACTTTGTTTTATAGGCACTTTTGAGTGTTTACTGTGATTTGAAATATATGGTCGCGCTTTTGCCTGTTATTGCAATACTAGCAAATTATCATGATATGAATTGAAATGAAAATAAATGAGAAGCGTCATTTTGTGAGTAAGTGTTACTTATATTTGTGCATCAATGTGAGTACACATTTGTATTATGCAAGTGTGGTCATGATATGAATTGAAATGAAAATGAATGAGAAGCATCATTTTGTGAGTAAGTATTACTTACGTTTGTGCATCAGTGTGAGTACACATTTATATTGTGCAAGTGTGGCTGTGTCAAGTTTACAGCATGAGTTGGATATGGTGTTAAAAGAGGGAAATCCACTTGTTTCTATAGGTTTAGCGAAGGATGACCAGACATTACGAGAGCTGAAGGTGACGAAAGGCGCCAAGATCATGGTGGTGGGGTCCACCCTGAGTGATGTGCTGTCCGTCACTGTCCCAACAGAAACAGAACTGAAGGAAATCACAAAGGCTACCTCAAGCAAAGAACCCCTCTCACAACAAAAGGTATTCTTCATGTTTGCACAGAACCCAAGCTCTCACAACATCTGACTGGGTTGTTACATTAGTGAAGTGACCTGAATGTTGTATGTCAGTTTTGTCACAGGGCGATCTGCTGGCCAGTCAGTCTCGCTCTCTGAGTCAACGTATTTCTAAGTATTAGTTGGCCACTGTGAGTAGCTGGGTTGTTTTGGCTTGGTATGTATATACATCATCACATTTGCATATTCTTATCTGTCTAGGTTTAAAGATAGAGTGCATGCAGCCATTTTTCTCCTGTAATTTTGACCACTGTTGGGGAAAAAACATGATCATTGCACAAATGTTCAGATACCATGGGCAATCAACAGTGACAGTGCTGACCCACACTTGTAATGAGCGGGTTCGTTTTCTGTTTGTGTGGTATGGAAATATTCAGTCCAGAGCATTCACAAGAGAAAGTAACCAGGATGCCAAATTGTTTAATAAGCCATATTGGAGTGTTCCCTGTGATGTTGATATGGTCAGATCTTAAGAAAAAGGAAAAAGAAAAGAAAAGAAAAAAAAAAAAGAAAACACTTAAACATATATTTATTTTTGCTTTGGCCCCAAATCAAGACAACTCTCGGAACAATCTTATATCTCCATCGTTGACCCAGATTTCAAGGTAGCTTGCACAAATAGTGTAAATGAGTATGGAATGACAGATCACATCCTGGCTTGTGAGGATTTCTGAACTCTGTAGGTGATAGATTCATGGAGAGCTCATTCTGTACCATTTGTATCCCTGTCTTTGGGAATTTCTGTGCTCTTACTTGACTCTTTTCTTTCATGCACTTTGTCTGTGCCTTGTCTGTTGGCCACTTTTTTGTCTTTGTAGCCTGTTCATCCATGTGTGTGCATGTGTGTGTGTGTGTGTGTGTGTGTGTGTGTGTGTGTGTGTGTGTGTGTGTGTGTGTGTGTGAGTGAGATTAGAAATTATAACCTCATCTTGAAATTTAGTACCAGTAGTTTCTGCTTGTCAGTCATTGTCTTTGACACTACCTTTTTATTTCTTCAGTTTTCTTCTGTACTGTTGTCTGTGTTGTTTTCTTGAGTTTGTGGCATATTCACCTATTTTTATTCTTGCAATTTTTTTTAACATAAATTATACTTGTAGTCTTGCAACTGTTCAGTGTAACTCATACAGACTGTTCACTACAACTCCTAACTCTTCAGTTTTTTTACATTGAAATCTGTAAGGCAAATAAAATTGGGGTATGCTAAATTGATGAGCTAGTCAGTTCAATTCATTGTCACTGGATTTAAAACAAAGAAACAAACAAAAAACCATTAAGAATTATTTGATATTAGCAAGTAGGACAGCCACTAGCTTTTCTTGCAGCCAAACTCGGACTACTGATCCTCTTGGGGGTGCTTCTAGTCCTCTAGTTGTTTTGAGGGGCCTGTGCTTAGGTGGTCAGAGCTTGTGTCTTTGAGCTTAAAGTTGTGAGTTTGAACCATTTGTGTGTTCAGGTTTTTTTTTTTTTTTTTTTTTTTAACTTCAAAACCCTCTCTGTCCACCCAGCAGTAAATGGGTACCTGATTCTGTTCAGGAAAAGTTAGAGGCGGTGGAAGGCGATGGGTGGTTCCTGCCTTCCATTATGCTGTGCCCTTGACACAGGGAACTTCTAACAGTTCATTGCCGCTGCGGCCTTATGGAAACTTTAATTTTGATCATTACTTAGTCCTCAGATTACAAAATACAAAAGAAGTAGCATGATTTGTATTATTATAAGACATAGAAAAAAAAAAATTAAAGTCACTGGAACAAAGGCAGGTGAATGGGCCTCAATGACAGAGAAACATAGTGGATGAGAGTGAAGTACAAGGCGGGGGGGGGGGGGGGGGGGGGGAGGCACAGTCAGTGAGAATGACAAGTAACAGGGTGTTACAGCTTTAAAATGTCCCGATCGCAGGTATAAAGTTTATATGGAGAGATCTCCCTGGTATCCTTAAGAGGAGGAGGGGGAAATGGAGGGACACGGGGGAGCGGAGAGGAAAAAGAGTAAAAGTTTTTTAAATGTACGCACGCACGCACGCACGCACGCACACACAAGCTACCTTGAAATCAGGGCCAGCGGTGGAGATATAAGATTGTCCCAAGAGTTGTCTTGATTTGGGGCCAAAGCACACACACACACACACACACACACACACACACACACACACACACACACACACACACACACACACACACACAAAGGTCAACAGGGGATATAGTCCGTCACATCCCACTTAATGTTTTTTAAGAGAAGTGTCGTCATTGTACATCACCAGTGACTTGGCAGCAGGGCATTGTGTCCCCTGGTGGGTGAGGTCATGGTGATGCTTAATCCGTAATTCCCTGGGCACTATTCACACTAGAACTGTGTATCTTATGAGACTGGGTATAGCTATATGTTGGGGAGTCAAAAGGTGAAGTGTGAGAAAAATGCCTCTGAAAAGGTGTGAAGAAAGGAGAAGAGAAAAAAATAGTTTTTAGAAAAATGACTGGTGGCCTTTCCTTTTTCTTCAGAATCAAATATCCTGGTCTTTCCTTTATAATCAAAATCAAAGAAATACTATAACATTTGTTTGCCTCATTTACTTCAGATCATGTGATTTTAAAGATGATTTTTTTGGATTGATTGAAACGAAATGGACCATGCACATTCATTAGTGATGTTCTAGAGTGACTCAACTTTCAACTGAAGTTTGTAGACTCTGTATTTATTGTACTATTTTGTCACAATAACTTACAGAAAATAGTGAAAAAAATTCTTACATTTTGACCATCATGTTTATTGCAAGCTTGCAGGTAAACCTTGTGTGTTTGGTGTGTTTGGCTGTTTCTGTTTTTATTCCATCACCTCATCATAAAAGAATTCAGCTTGCTTCTCTGCTTTGGAAACAAGATTTAGGACAGTCAGAGACTATGCAAAGACTATCAAATAAGAATGTATGTCATACTTGTAGGAACCCACACTGTGACATAAATGTGTTTCCCCTGTTGCTCACTTCACTGTCCCTCGCCTACCACTATCCCTCTGAGTGCCACCCCCATCCCCCTCTTAACACTCCCTCCCCTCCCCTCTCCTCACTCCTCCCTTTCTTCACTCCCTTGCATACTGTTTCATGGATGAATTGTGATAGTTTCACAGGTATCCTACAATTGAACAATCTGTTTTCAGTAACTGCTGAGCAGATTTGATTTCAAAATGCCAAAGCAGGTATTCAAAATACAACTGTGTCATGATCACATTTATAAAGATTGCGCTTGCATAACATTACAGACAAATAAAAGCAATCATGTTACCAGCCGCCATAGCGAAGTGGTTAGCGTTGTGGACTCCCGGCTGGGAGGTCGCGGGTTCGATTCCCATCAGAGTCAAGTGGGATTTTCTGCCCTGACCGGCTCCTGCTCTGAGTTGAGTTTGCTGCGGACTCAGTTGGGAAACTGGGACCACACAGTTGAGTTTCATCCACTTAATGGATGCGTTTCTGTGAGTATTGCTCAAATTTCCTGACCAACACTGCAGGTGCCTGTATCTCTTGGGCCTGGTTGACGCCGGGATATATATTTTGAAAGGAAACCTAGAGTACAGCCCTGTCGGTAGTCTCAGACCAAAATAGAGTCTGTAACATCATCTTAATCATCCTCATTCTCATCGATCAGCATAAAAAATGTCTCTCAGATTCTGTGGCCCTTCATGCCCTGCTCTCATGGTGACCTCAGTTTTGATGTCCTCTCCACATTTGTGGCCTTGGTTTGGTTCTGTCGGCATCACCGGTATCGGCGAGTCCATGGGGGCTGTCGTTGGACGGACGTGGTGGCGCCCTCCGGAGGGAGAGCTCACTCATGCCGGCTCCACGACTAAGCAGTTATTGTTGTCAATAGGGGGCTTAGTAGGTGGTGTCCTGCATATGTTTAGATCAGAACAGGTGCCACTGAACACCACTGAAGCGACTCGGCAGCAGTGCAGCGTCTCCTCCGGTGGGTTGCTTCTTGAAGACTTAACATTGACTGCTCCCTGTGGATTGCCGGTGCTGGTGCTGCGCCAGAGCTGTGGCTGACCGGACTGTGGGTGACAGCGCAAAAAAAAAAAAAAAAATTTTTTTTCTTCAACTTAGCATTTTACTGTAAGTTTGCATGTCAGAGTGCTTTTGTTATTTTTGTCTTTAACGTTATTTAAGGCCAAGTGATTACTTTTCTGATGATATTTGTCCTAAAGGTCCACAAGAAAGTGTTAGACAAATACGGGAAACCAGACGATGTGCTCCCAGGAGTAAAGCTGAGCCAAGAGCCTCTACCCAAGGTCCCCCTCACAGGCATGTACAACAAATCAGGCAGCAAAGTTCGTCTCACCTTTAAAATGGAGGCTGATCAGTTATGGATAGGTACCAAAGGTAAGAGTCTCTTAGGGAAGAAGAAAAATTGTGCAAGTGTTTTGTGTGTAAGTGTGTGTGTGTGTGTTTTGTGCGGGCATGTGTGCGTGCATGTGTGCATGCGCATGTGTGCACACGTTTGTGTGTACACATGCGTGTATGCATTCAATGTGTGTGTGTGTGTGTGTGTGTGTGTGTGTGTGTGTGTGTGTGTGTGTGTGTGTTATGGATGTGATGATGTGCAAATATTTGTATGGAATGCTATGAAACAAACAGATATTTTTTATCATACTTTCACCAAGAGGAGTGCTTTCTTCTTTCCAAAGATGGAGGAGACTTTGGGAGAGAGCATCATATTGTCTGTACAAGTTTGGACATCCAGATATTCAGCAGTTAGGTTGCTTTACTCATAAATCAGAACAGTCCATTGCTTTCTCTGCGACACACAGACAAACTTGTTACCTTTTCATGCCGTCAGTTGTTTGAAAATTCTGCAGGACATAGCACACTTTTTACTGCCTCTAAAACAGATGAAGATACATATTCTTCTGACTGCACTGGCTGGACTAAGTACTTGTTTGGATGTTTTTCAGACAAGAAAGCTTTTGGATCCTTAATTATTATGGAGAAAATTTTGTTAAACAATTGTGTTGATGTTTTAAGTGTGTGTGTGTGTGTGTGTGTGTGTGTGTGTGTGTGTGTGTGTGAGAGTGAGAGAGAGAGAGAGAGAGAGAGAGAGAGAGAGAGAGAGAGAAAGAAAGAAAGAGTGAGTGTGTGTGTGCGTGAATGCATGCGTATCTGTGTGTGTGTGCATGTGCATGTGTGTGTGTGTGTGTGTGTGTGTGTGTGTGTGTGTGTGTGTGTGTGTGATTTATGTATATATATGTTTACCAAAGTCTTGAGTGGTTGTGTAGTAAGTTTGTCAACTTTTTTTCAAGGTTATAGATTAGAAAGAAAAGAAAAAAGAACCAGAAGTTTTCCTTAAAGAGCTCTTTTTCAGCTGACAGTCGATGAGACCTTTATGTGGAGATAACTTGAGATGTGTTATTTAGTTGGTTCTTAAGATTTTTTTTCTTTGAAAACAATCAGAACTTATTTTTTTCCATGACTCTTTGGAAAAATGTTTTTTTTAGATTTGTCACTTTGCTAGTGCTTATTGTATTGGCGAACATTTTTCTCCATATTTACCAGTTCAAACAAATGCCTTATCTCCACTTGGCATGGAACATCACCATACATCAGGATTTCCATGAAAGAGGACTCAGCCTTTGTGTCTGAATAGAATTCTTTGACTGTGCCTCTTGTTTTGGGAAACGCTAGAAAGCTTCTCAGAGCTTTGTCACTGCAGTCAGTTATTTTGTCCCTGCAGTGTCCTGGCATCTGCCAAGCTGATACATAACTCAGCTTCCCTGTGTTCTCATCAGACTTTTCCAGAGTGTCAGGATATATGCTGTGCACTAGACGCACCAGATACACCAGACATGCATGGTGTGTACTGTGTGTGCTCCTTGTGCACCATGCCGCTTATGAGAAGGCTGGTCTGGTTCAACACGGCATTTGAGGAAAAGTGCTGGGTGTTCCTGGTTTTCCCTCTGAAATGGTTGAGAAGTTATATTAATCTTTTGATCTGTCTTCAAGTAAAGATAGCTGTGGCCCTTGACCCAACATATTGTGGCCACGCCAGTCTCATGTCAGCAATATCTTGCTGAGCAAAAATGTTTCCTGCCTTCATGTGTGGAAAAAAATCATGGTTGGTCAGAAACTTTCCATCTTTAGGGTTTATAAGCCAAATGGTGCCTCCAGGCTGGTACCCCCCCCCCCCCCCCCCCCCCCTCCCCAGCACTGATTTAGATTCTGGAAGACGTGCAGATGTCTGGCAGAAAGTTGAGTACCTTGAGAGGCTTCAGGTCAGCTATTGCTTTGACTTTTAAACTCGTGGGCAGAGATATTGATATAAGCCATGACCCCATCTTAGCTGAACTGATCATTTACTCTTTGTTAGGATTCCCATGACTAAGTCAGTGCCCCAAGTGGAGCTTACCTGTGGTCCTTGAGCATCTGGCCTCTGGTGACTTTGAGCCTGTTGCCAATGCTCTGTCAGGAACCATACGCTGAAGACCTGCCTTCTGGGTCCTGTCAGGGCACAGAGGATGTATTCCTGGAGGACAGTCAGTCTCATGACTGGTGGTTATGGTGTGATATGGTGGTGCCAGTATAGACATGGTGCCAGTATCAGACTCCAGCTTAGAGTGTTTAGTGGCACACTCATTCAAAGCAAGTTTATATCATTTTCAAGTGGGTTCAGAGTGATAGACAAATGGCGCTCCATCTCTGAGCATGTCTGTTTTGAAATCCCTCCTCGTGCTAGGCAGAATTAGTTTCTTTTGTTTGCCTTCTCCATTTGCTGATCCTGGGGATTCTTAAATTTCTTATTTTGATTCTTATTTTTTTTTTGTGTGGACAGGTATGTATATCATAAAACTACTTTTTGTAGCAAAATTCCTTTGTCATATGAGCTGACTGGGAAAAGAAATTTCATTGAATTAATTGAAGGGTGTTTTTGTTTCAGAGAGGACAGACAAGATTCCTATGAGTTCTATAAAGCAAGTGGTCAGTGAAGCCATGGACGGCCATGAAGAATACCACATAATGGTCAGTCAGCTTTCCCCTTGCACATTTCTTGCCTTTCCTTATTTCTTTCACATTCACAAAATATTTTTCAAATGGCTTGTTACTTGGCTTTTTTTTTTTTTATGATAGGTATTTGTACAAATTAAGATAATGAGTATGGCAATGAAATGTAAATGCTGCATTAGTGCAAGGAAGAAGGAGACAGAGAAATTTGCTTGTAAAAATGCTGCCACATTCACACAACTGAAAACATCCACAGTGCATTAAAATTACACTGCATTCAAATTGCAGTGCATTGAAGTCGGAATGCATTGAAATTAATTTTCTACAGTGGCAGAGAACCATGTCATACTTCACATGCTTAAATGGACTTTAGATAACTTTCTTTACTATTTTGTGTCGGCCATCATTCTTGCACAGACCATGTATTTTGATAACTTTGCTTACTATTTTGTGTCTGCTGTTATTCTTGCACAGAACACTTATTTTGATAACTGTGCTTACTATTTTTTGTCTGCCATCATTCTTAAACAGAACATTTATTTTGATAACTGTGCTTTCTGTTTTTTGTCTGCCGTCATTCTTGCACAGAACATTTATTTCTTATCCCTGTGGCACTTCAGATGTCATCTACAGCATGCCTGCACCTTTCAGAAATACTATTAATAATGGAATTGTCGATTTGTCTTCAACCCTTAAAGTTATTGACCAAGCCTATGATGATTCTAGTATGAAAATCATTTAAGACTGTTGGGTGTGGCTACTCCAATGCTTGAGGATGATATAGGCATTGACAGCAGCAGCATCTAAGCAAAAGAAAAGGATCCGTCTTCACCATTTTCGTAATTCAACAGGAACCTGTTCTAAGGTCATATCTGATCACATTTGTCAAGTTTCTTGTAACCTCTGTTGACTGGCAGAGGTGTGGAGAACCTGGCTTTGTTTAGACTCCTTACTCCCTAGTAGATAAAAACACCATCAGATCCATCGTGCCTGTAGATGGTCTAGTTATCTTGCGATGATGGAATCCAGCAATTGGCTGAAGGCACCCCGTATTCTTGGCATTGCCCTGTCCGGAAACACCAGTGCAAATTAGCACCAGATATTTCGACACATTTAGGTGGTTTAGTGTTTGAGGGCGAATGTCACCTGTTGTTACAAGCTACAGGAAGTGGTACTGATGTGAAGTAATTATTAAAAGAATAGGTGCTGTGCAACTTGTTGAAGTAGGGCTGTTCCAGACGTTTCACAAAATGTTTCCCCTAGTGGCTCATCTAAACCAACAGGAAAATCGTTGATCTTCCCAGTGTAGTCAGAAGTTGAGTATGCAGTAAGATCTTGTATCATAAATAGCCCAGATCATGAGACCCTGACTTCATCATTTTGCCAGAATAAACTAAATTATATCACAACGGCCCTTGACATTGATCATGGTTTCATCAACAGTGATACTTTTGCCTGGCACAAAGTCTTTGAGAAACTGTTCAGGGTCTGAGGATGGTTTCCCAGTATACAGGTGGTCCCACCCAGACTCACTCCTTGCAACAACAGGTGAGGAATCAGCGAAGTGGAACCAGTGGGCCAGGTCCTAACAAGGATTCCTCAGCATGACCTAAGACACACACAGAATGTGACTGGGAGTGTGTTCAGCCCCAATACAGTCATATGAAGGGAGGGAACAAAGCAACATTCATGAACTTGACAAGGCTTATCCTCAGTGTATTTACAGTTGCAGGGTAATAAAAAGAATTTCATAATAATAATGTGAGGGTTGACTACCAGAACCCAGTATAAGAGAGATACTGGGATCTGACAGTCAGCCCTTTAAGGTCTGCAGTAACACCTGCCATCATGAACCAAGGCTTCACAAACAAGTTGGGTAATAAAAAGAATTTCATATGGTCTTCAGTAACACCTGACATCATGAACCAAGGCTTCACAAACAAGTTGGGTAATAAGAAGAATATCATATGGTCTACAGTAACACCTGACATCATGAACCAAGGCTTCACAAACAAGTTTGTATGATGAACCAGATGTTGTACCTCTGTGCTACAAGTCATAGAAGTCATCAAACTGTAACTGAAGATTTACCAGTGGCTTAGAGGGCCACTGTATGTGGCAACAACACAATCGTTGGGTTAAAAAAAAATATTGTGCAGTGTATCGATACATTCACTACACCTGCTTGACTTGGATTGTGGTCACTGCCACTATCAACAGAGTGCAGGTCATTGTCATGTTTGCTCTGCTGTTTTACACTCAAGTCTGAGATGCTGGTGCTGCCCAGTTCATTCAAGTAGTCTTTACTGATACTCTGTCCCTCTCTGCTAGGATGAAACAAAACATAGTACATGTTGCAAATTTCTTGTTGAAAAAAGAGAGCCTTACCTGCCAAACACACTGAAATGTCTTTGTAACCAAAGGAAGCTGCCCTGCCCAAATGGTACATCTTAAAACTCACCACTTCTCCTGATGCAGAATTGAAATGTAGTGCTACCCTTCAACAGGTAGACATTGATGTATTCATAGTTAGAAAGGTTAATGTTTGAAATGAGTCTATCCTTTCCTTTGATTTCTGTTCTGCTACATTTATTTTTATGATGTTTATTTGGGTGGCAAATTGTGAGTTCAGGAATGCTGCTGTTTACAGCAGATGCAATTTGAATTATGAAACATGATAGAAGCTTTCAAATTAATAAAAAAAAAAAAATCATTTTGCAGAAAGAATTAGTTTCACTTGCAAATGTGTGTTTTGGATGGGTCTGTAGGAGATACTTTTTTGGTTGGTGGAAACATGTTGGATGAGTTTTCTTGTCTTTGGCAAATTAGTTATAAATTGGAATTTTGAAAATTTTTTACTTTCTTCACAGCTCACTTATGATTTCATTCTCTTCTTTTCAACTTCTTTTTTGTTTTTTTGTTTTGTTTTAACCACAGGGTTTGCAGCTTGGCCCAACAGAAGCATCACGATACTGGATCTACTGGGTACCAGCACAATACGTAGAGGCAATCAAAGATGCCATCCTTGGCAAGTGGCAGTTCTTTTGACGACCATACTTGGACTTTCAGCCAGTCAAGTGCCTGCTGACTGAGGGCATAGGCTGAAAGCTCAGTGTGAAACAGACAGTGCTCTTGGTGTGGATGGGATTATGAAACACTGGCTGGCTTAAGAGAACTTATTTAATGATGATTGCAAAGTTTGAATGAGTGATGCACAGTCTTACTGATACTAGTTTTGCGTGTTATATTTAGTGATTAAACTTAAATTAAATCAACATTTGTGTTTGTTTGCTAGTGCTGAAATTAAAATTGCTCTGTCCCACTCTTAAGTTTGCACTTGTTTCCACTTATTTCCTTGAACATTCCTTTCCTTTTTTTTTTTTTTTTTTACCCATACAGAAGTTCTTTCTCTGGAAAAAAAACACTTAAATATTGATTCGATTTCACTAACAGTATTGGGTATACAAATTGTTTTTACTCTTTTTCTTTTTGTAAGGGTGCCACTTTTCAGGCCTAGGTCAGAAATCTGTCCTAGAAAAAATCTGTTAATCTCCTGTAAGCCTGGCAACATTTTGAGCTGTTCAGTTAAGGTCTGGGAGTAATTCCATCCAGCTTCTCCGACTCTTTGGGTGCCATAATCAGGTTCAGGCCAGAAATGCAGACCATAACAAACCTGAAAATCGCCTTTGAGTGGAGTTGCTGACAGTTTGTAGACTGGTTTCAAAATTATCATTCCGAGGGTCCAGTTTTCCTCAGCTGGCAGACAACAGAGAACTGGTTGACTGATTTGCACGCAGCAGTAAGTGATCCTGGTTTGGATTGGTCCAAAACCTGATTTCATCATCAGGACTACATTTCCTTTTGTGATTTCCAGCTCTGTGCTTGGTGTATTGGCAGGTAAGGACAATGTGAAAGAGTTAGTGGAGGAGACTGAAGACATTTCAGAACTCGCAAGTGGGTTAAGAAGATCATGTAAATTGTTGTTTGTATGACATTCTCACCCCCCCCCCCCCCCCCCCCACCCTCATCACATCCCCCACCCTGCTTTCTTCTCTACTTTTCAGCTTTTACAAAAACATACCAAATTGATTGAATTCTCCACACTGCCCACTGCTCAGCTGTGCTTGTTTCTAATCAGTTTTGTGAATCAGGTTTTAGGCTTGGCAAATTTTGAAATCTAGTTTTATGGTCTGGCCAGTGAGGTAAGGTGGCATCCATGTTTTTGCTGTCTATGTTTATTTTTGTTTAGGATGAGGTAAGAAATAATAGGATGTGTGGAAATATATTATCAGGTGATCGTCTCACTGAAAGAGTTTCATTTCTTTAGATTCAATAAATTAGTGTATGGACAAGCATTTTCCAGTTTTTGTTTTTTTTTGTTTTTGACTAGGCATTGTTTTATTGCTTTGCATTTGCTGCTATCATTCTGTCTTGCTGTTGTCTTTTTTAATTGATGAGAAATGGACCACTTCAAGCCTGGCTACTCTGTCCATCCCTATGCCATCCATCCCCAATGATCAACAGGACGTTTTCTGGACAGTAGATGCAGGAGGTTCAGTGAAGGATCCAAAGTGAGAGATTCACTTGGCAACTCTGTCAGAGTTGAATTGGAGGGAGAAGAAGGTGTAGGGGCTGGGATGGAGGAGTCACATGATTCTAAAAGAAGCATTTCGGTCCAAAGGCTTTGATGTTGCCGGCAGTCGTATCTACCAAAACAGTTTTATTTTTTCTTTCTGCTGAGCATTCAGACTTTGGTGTTGTGCAAGACTGGTTCATGTGCAGTTGCTACATCCCACAACAGACATTTGGAATCTGAAGGGTGGAGGCTACAATCTTGAAGATTTGTGACAATCCCTGCATCGGTAGACTAATGTACGTTCTGTTCTGTATGAATGAGAATACTATCTGCTCAGACTGAAATTTCTGTGGGGGTGTGTGTGTGTGTGTGTGTGTGTGTGTGTGTGTGTGTGTGTTCTTCAGTTTAATGTCTTTTCACCACAGGTGATATTAGATGGTGTGTATGTGTGTGTGTATGAAAGGTCGTAAGAGGTGGGAAGAGGTCTTTCATGTCTTCACAAAAAAAGCACAGGTCAGAGGGATGCCATCACAGATACATGAACACCAGAGTCTGTGCAGCTCATGGAAATGATGCACAGTCATGGAACTAGGAAAATGAGGAAAGCGGTGATTTATGGCCACAGTCATGGAACTAGGAAAATGAGGAAAGCGGTGATTTATGGCCACAGTCATGGAACTAGGAAAATGAGGAAAGTGGTGATTTTTATGGCCACAGTCATGGAACTAGGAAAATGAGGAAAGCGGTGATTTATGGCCACAGTCATGGAACTAGGAAAATGAGGAAAGCGGTGATTTATGGCCACAGTCATGGAAAAGTCATGCGGTTAAAAAAGATAGCCTCTGAAAAACACATGCATGTAGCTGTGCAAAAATCAGAGGAGCATTTAGTCAGTTGCAGACATTACTTCAATGACAATTTTGAATACATGAAGAGGGCATTTTGTATGAAAGTGGCTAATTCACAGTCATGGACATTCCTGACAATGGTATGGAAAAGTCATGGGATTTTGAATTTGTCAGCTGGTATGGACCCCATTAGAAGTTTTGTTGTTGCTGTCGGAGTGTCCCATACTTAACTGGCATGGCACTTTGTGCTTGGATCGAGGCATCCTCAGATCAAACCAGTGTCCAAGGACCGGCTTCTTTGTTGTCACACAGCATAGGCTAGAGTCAGACAGATCAGAACATATACTGACATTTCTTTGTTGTCGCACAGCACAGGCTAGAGTCAGACAGATCAGAACATATACTGACATTTCTTTGTTGCCGCACAGCACAGGCTAGAGTCAGACAGATCAGAACATATACTGACATTTCTTTGTTGTCGCACAGCACAGGCTAGAGTCAGACAGATCAGAACATATACTGACATTTCTTTGTTGTCACACAGCACAGGCTAGAGTCAGACAGATCAGAACATATACTGACATTTCTTTGTTGTCACACAGTACAGGCTAGAGTCAAACAGATCTGAACATACGATGACATTTCTTTGCGTTTGTTAGAAACAAAGTGTGGACTTCAGTTCTTTAATGATACAATGTGGTGTTTTTTGTGTTTGTGTTTCTTTTCATCATCTCCCCCCCCCCCCCCCCCCCCCCCACCACTTTTGATCTTACTATTTTACTGTTTTCATTTTCATTTTTATGGGTTGTCTGCACAGAGGAAATCTGGATAGTTTCACTTCTTTTGTTTTCTGTTAGGTAGATAGTTGGTTACGTATTGATCTGACAGTTGCCACAGGGTTTAGAATATAAGATGACCTAAGCAGTATGAAAATGAGCTCTCTTTGTTTATCTTTTGTGGCATCAGAATGATGGAAATGCTTGCTGTTGGACAAGAAGCTGTCCCAGGGAGAACAGTTTTGCCTTTTCTTTGTGTTTTTCGTTAAAGTGAAAGAAAGGCCTATCATCTAGCACCTTATTTTATTTTATTTTATTTGTTTCGTTTTTTGTGTTTGATAAAATGGACGTATCATGGTGATAGCTGCAGTTTCTGATTCCATGGCTCTTTGGAATGAAGCGTGTCCCCTTCGGTTTTCAAGGAGAGGCAACAAACAGCCTTTAGTCCACATAGAAGTGCATCAGAATGGAGGGCACACTAACTTTGCTGTTAATCAAACCAGTTGTTCAACTCTACTTCAAGGTGTACTCCTCTTGCCGTCAGCTATTGAGGACATGCTTTAGCCAGCCTAATAAACTGGCTGTTTGTGATCTATCATTTTATTCATTTCCAAGTCAAAAGCAGCTTTTTGATAGCTCGTCCTTTTTGATTGCAGTCCTATGACTTCCGATGTTTGCAGTAAGATTCTGCAAGGCTAGACTTAAGCAATGTCATGGGCAGTGGTATAGTTGATTCTTCATGCTATCAGATGTGCTGTTGGTTTGCTTCTTCAACTGAATGCATTAGAACCTTTTTAGCAAATATCCTGTGAATAGAGACTCCCTCCCTTTAAAAACTTGGGTTTCTGAAACAGTCTTCTTTTTGTCACTACCACACTGACCTCCCAACAAAGATTACTTCCCTTTGAAGACAATTTTCTGACGCACTCTTTGTCAGTACCAGACTGATACGTCCCACCCCCACTCCCTGCCCACAACAGAGACCATTTCCCTAAAACCTTCCCCTTTGCCATGACTAGATTAACTTCCGGATTTGTTGAAGCATTTTTCTCTCTGTCATTACCAGACTGGCCTCCCAACAAAGGTTCCCTTCCTTTTTTTTTTTTTTTTTTTTTTTAAAAGCGTTCTTCCCCCTTTGTCACTACCATACTGACCTACAAACAAAGATTACCTCCCTTTAAAGATTTTCTGAAGTGTTCTCCTCTTTGTCATACCTGGCTGACCTCCCAACAAAGATTACCTCCCTATAAAAACCCAGTTTTCAAGGATTTCTTGTGATCGTGATAAAGAGGTTCCTTTGTGCATTAAAAGACGAGTGTGTTGATAGATACATATGCCTTTGTACATGTTGATGTCTGTTGGAGTGGTGGTGCATGGAACTGTGTTGGGTTTGTGTGCAGTCAGCTGAAGCTCATGCTGTGGCCAGGTCTTCCTGCACGATTACTCATGTTAGATAAACGATGAAGGGATTGTATATCGCAGGTTTTCAATATCAGCCTGCAGCACGGTTGGTTTGGAAAACTGAAATTTGACAAATACAGGGTTTTGGGGGATTATAAGACAACCTGGTCAGATTTTGAAGGGAAAAAATATGTTGCGTTGCTCTACTGACAGTATGGTAAATTGATTACAAAAGACCTATGATTTTTTTTCAACGATGTCTTTATGTTCCCTTTTTTGCTTGAGTAAAGGCAATTTTTGTGTGTGTGTGTGCGTCTTTTTTCTTTAATGCTTTTTTTTTAAAAAAAAAACATTTAATTTTTAAGGAAGTGTAAGTCTGGCAGTTTTTGGTCACCTGCTTGCACCCTTAGCAACAGACGAAATGTATGGGAAGGTGTTTAAACAGTACTGTCTCTACTTTGTGCCAGTAGGCACAACCAGGTTTTATACACAGTGGTACACAAAATAAAACAGTATACAGATGATTAACATTGCTGCAGCACTGGCGGTACATGGCTGTTTTCTGTATGTACACATTTGTTCATTGTGAGACTGACATGAGAACTAGTGCCACATGGAATATCCCTTCAGCATTGCTAAATGTCATGTAAGTAGTATGACAAACATTATAAAGATAGAGATTTGTAAGTGTGTAGTGGAGGCAAATAAACAGTAACTAACAAACAAGTACATAGGTTTTTGCTTCCACATCGAAGTAATAAAGACACATAACCTAAGCTTGGTATAACCTCAGGCTTAGAATTATGTACTTTCTTTTGCAGTGAGGTCTGAAGTTACCATGTCTGTTTATTGTTTACATTCTATTGAACAACGAAGAGAGGACAGTGTCTTGTTAATTTGTAAGTTGTGTTGTATCACCTGCATTACAATCACAATACAGAAAAGAATCTATACCAGAACTACTGTCAACTTTGGCACTTTCGTGGCCACAGCTTGTGTTGGACAGTAAACGTATGTATACCTGTCAACCAAATTGTTGGTTGTGGTCACTTTGTGGTAGAAGATGAGAAGGGGAATGGTAGGTAACAGTGTCCTGTTGGGTTACCGAGTTATATAATTCATTGTCTCCCTCTGACTGTACATTAGTGCACACTGTGGCAGATGCCTTGGCCTTCAGCTGTCTCCACTTTTGCCCATTTCTGGTGCACACTGGCAGATACCTTGGCCTTCAGCTGTCTCCACTTTTGCCCTTTTCTGGTGCACACTGTGGCAGATGCCTTGGCCTTCAGCTGTCTCCACTTTTGCCCTTTTCTGGTGCACACTGTGGCAGATGCCTTGGCCTTCAGCTGTCTCCACTTTTGCCCATTTCTGGTGCACACTGTGGCAGATACCTTGGCCTTCAGCTGTCTCCACTTTTGCCCTTTTCTGGTGCACACTGTGACAGATACCTTGGCCTTCAGCTGTCTCCACTTTGCCTATTTCTGGTGCACACTGTGGCAGATGCCTTGGCCTTCAGCTGTCTCCACTTTTGCCCTTTTCAACTATGTGAACAGATGGAGAAATAGAACCAGTCCTTTTTGTTCTGGTAGCTCCTTCACAATTCATTTGATCTGTCTTGGGGCAGTGCCAGTTGTAGGATAGGCATGTAGAGAGCAGCAGTGAAGAGATTGGATAGTACAGTTTTATCTCAGTACTCTGACTGACTGTAAGAGGTGCCAGCAGGCATACGCAGAGCAATGAAAGGGTTAAAAAATATAGCTCAGGTGAATAACAAGATACATGTTCTTGGCAACATTAGTAAGACGGCCCCAGAAACGTGGGATGGCTTGGTCTAAGGCTCTCAGCAACGTTCATCTACAGGGTATCGCTCATACGACTGTACATCGAAGCATGCTATCAGCCATGCTATAAGCAACAGGACTGAGAATGGTGACGCTGGACATGTTGCTAAGGATCTCCAATAGTCTACATTTTAACGGAAAATAACTCCACTAATTTGAAGTGTTTTGTGTGAATTTTGGTATACTGTAAATGGCAGACATTAACTGATATATGAATATGCAAATGCAGAAGCCAATTTATTGATTTTGTAACATCTTCTAAATCCAATTTTATCAAAATTGTGGGAGAAAAAAAATTAGATATTAATTAGGCACTTGAGGTCAGGGACACCTGTCTCGCTGCTTCCAAAAATTCCTGATCTCCAATAAAATAGTCAACACTGGTAGTTGTCCAGTAGATATAATATTTGACAGGACAAATCAGATGTCATTTATTGCATACCACCATTGTAAAACAGCTCAAAAACTTAATAATCAAATGTGGAGTAATTTTTTCCACCTAAAAGATGTAGTCCTTGCGCAGTCGCTGCTCACCTGTCTTAAATCACCTAACATGGGTGTTTCAAGTGCTGCCATCAAGCTGTTTGATTCTGTATGTGTTAAGGAGTTGATTTTATTTTGAGCCAAGCAAGTGAATGTTTCAACGGTGTATCTGCTTTGTGGGAGATGGCATTGAAATGAACTTTGTGATGTTCTTGAGAAAATAACAATTGAAAAGGCGTGAACAGCTTATGTGTGATGTGTGTGTGTGTGTATGTGTGTGTGTGTGTGTGTGTGTGTGTGTGTGTGTGTGTGTGTGTGCGCGCGCGCATGTGTGTGTGCGTGCGTGTGTGTGCGCGCATGTGTGCGTGCGTGTGTGTGTGTATGTGGGTGTATGTGTATGTCTGTGTGTGCCAGTTCACATGCTTAAGAGAGAGAGGAGTGAACCAGTTTATATTTTTCTTTGTGTGTATGAGTGTGTGTGTGTGTGTGTGTGTGTGTGTGTGTGTGTGTGTGTGTGTGTGTGTGTGTGTGTGTGTGTGAAAACCAGTTTATATTTTTTTGTGTGTGTGTGTGTGTGTGTGTGTGTGTGAGAGAGAGAGAGAGAGAGAGATTTTCATCATATTTATTATAACTTTCTCCCTTCTCTCTATCTCAGTCTCTCTCTCTCTCTCTCTCTGTCTCTGTCTCTGTCTCTCTCTCTCTCTCTCTCTCTCTCTCTCTCTCACACACACACACACACACACACACACACACACAAATTCACACTGTCTCACACACTCCACTGCACACGGCTTTCCATACACACCACACGCATGTCATCAAGGAAGGAAGTGTGCACAAGGCCACTCACACAGAGAAACACGGCGTTTTGTTTGTGTGGTGCTCTCATTTTTATCCAACATACATGCAGCACTCCATTTTTTGCTGCTCAGGCTTGGAGTCCATACATCCAGCCAGAGGGTGCCTCCGCATCTGGTTTGGTCCTGTGGCAATGCCCCAGTACTGCACAGAAAGCTGGATGTGGTGTGTGGCATGTGATACAGGTCACCATGAGGGCAGAAAAAACTGGGGATGCTTTTTCATCAGAGTTTTTAGTTTCTTTTTTTTTTTTTTTTTTTTTTTTTTTGGGGGGGGGGGGGGGGGGGGGGGGGGTTTTTTTTTTGTTTTAGTTTCAGTCGCCATGTATACCATTTTCAGATAGAGCTTAACTCTTTTCAACCCTGACATGGAGACTGGCTGTGCAACCTGGCCATCCTGGCCTGTTATTGCTGTTTAGGTGGAGGGAGAATAGGGGCTGCTTTTACACCAATCATAACTCTACCTGGCCATGTAGGTATGCATGCATGTATGTAAGCATGTGTGTATGCATGTATTTGTGTGTGCGTGTGTGTGTATGTACGTGTGTGTATGAAGGTATGCATGCATATATATGTATGTGCATACATGTGTGTGCATACGTGTGTGTGTGTGTGTGTGTGTGTGTGTGTGTGTGTGTGTGTACACATGAATATTTTAAATACATACATCTGGAATGCATGTGTACATATTTACTCATCTATGTATGTATACATGTGTGTAAAATGTCATCTCTCTCTCTCTCTCTCTCTCTCTCTCATATATATATATATATATATATACATATATATATATATATTCAATTATAAACAAAGCTTGCTCTTATGTCTTAGATTGAAGAAATAGGGGGAGATAAGCATTCATAATTTCAGTGGTAGATAATTCTGTCTAACAGTATGTGCTTGAGTGGGTGAATGGGGAATAATAAATGCTTCTCAAAATAAGCCTTCAGCAAGTTTATAGTCTCCAAGGGGGAGATAATCTCCAATGGGGTGGAAACCCACTAACATATAACTCCAGGTCAGATACCGGTATTTCAAAACCTGATTGTTTCTCCTCAGTGACCGCGAAAAGTGGTAACTTGACTCCTCTGCCTTTTCGGTTTTAAGAAGAATGCTATCCCAGAAAAAGGCTGGTGTGCATACCGTAGTATGTTGGGAGAGAATGATGAATCCATCGGTGCTCAACCAGTCACGACTGCAAATCCCAAACGGACTATGAACATGGACCAAATGGAATATCCATGTGTCTGTGGAAAGCGTTTCGCTACCACCCGTGGCATGAAGATCCACAGAACAATGATGGGATGTGTGAAGACTCATCTGAATGAGCAGCAGCGCACTGCATCAGCAGCTAAGACGTCGGAAGACCAAGGCCAGGATTTAAACCACAGTGCCAAGGACATCCACGCTGTTGGTTCGGATGAGGAATTTTCACAGGCCCTCGATGCCAGGCGCCTGAAACTCAACCTGCCACGAGCAAACGAGACTAAGATTGGGAGAAACTGGATGCAAAAATCGTCCAAAGACTCGATGCACTGATAGGGAAAAGCACCCTGGAACACAAACTAACCACATATGGGGACATTGTGTATGCCACATGTAGAGACGCCTATGGAGCAAAACTACCTAAAGAGAAAACACCTCCAAAGAAATCCAGACGCCAAGAAGAGATGGACAAGATCAGGGTCCAAAAGAAAAACCTCAAGAAGCAAATGAAGACCGCACTGCTGCCAGCTGAAAAACAAGGCTTGGAAAAAATCTGGCAAGACCTGAAAGCAAAACACAGCGCCCTCAGCAAAGCGGAATCTGCGAGGAAGAGGAAGAGCAAAAAGAAGAAGACACAAGAGCGCTTCTTCAGAGACCCCTTCCAGTTTGCCAGAACTCTGTTTGAGCAGCCAAAATAATCTGGGACCCTAAGTGTGGAAAAAGAGTTCTTGAGCAGCATCTGAGGAAAACGTACTCTGACTCACAGAGCAAAGCACCACTCGACATTCAAGGTCTGGTGTGGCCAACCAACCCTGAGGAACAGTTCAATGACAAGCAAGCCTCCAACAAAATCAAGAAGGTGGTCGACAAAGCCAGAGCCAAATCATCACCAGGGCCAAACGGAATACCTTACCAGCTGTACAAGAAATGTCCCAAGGTGCTGGAGTGGCTTCACAGGCTGCTGCGATCAGCTTGGAGAAACCAGAAGATCAGCGGCAGTGGATGACGGCAGATGGTGTGTACATCCCCCAAAGAGCAAAACTCAAGTGACATCAGCCAGTTCAGGCCAATATCACTACTGAACGTCGAAGGGAAAATCTTCTCTCTCTGTCATGGCAGCAAGGATGACCAAGTACCTCATGGAAAACAAGTACTTGGATGTGTCAGTCCAGAAAGGTGGCACCCACAATGATCTGAGACGCAATCCAAAGAGCAAAAACAGAAAAGAGAGACCTGGACGTAGTGTGGCTTGATCTGGCAAACGCATATGGATCTGTACCCCATGAAATGATACAGTTGGCTCATGAGATGTACCATGTGCCAAAGAACATCCGCGACATGCTCAAGAAGTACTTCAGTGGCTTCTTAATGCGCTTCTCTACCAAGGAGTACACAACAGATTGGATCAACTTGGAAGTGGGCATTGCAATGGGCTGTGCAATTTCCCCAACACTGTTCGTGTTGGCAGTGGAAGTCATCTTGAAAGCAGCAACAAGCAACGCAAGACAAACAGACCTTGGCGATGGATACAAGATGCCCCCTCTCAAGGCCTTCATGGATGATACTACAGTGATTTCATCCAGAGAAGACGAGACACGTCATGTGCTGGAGAGGCTGGATGACATAGTTGCCTCATCCAGAATGAAGTTCTAGCCAAAGAAATCACGGAGTCTCTCACTGAGAAAGGAAAAGTGGCCGAATCTGTGGTCTTCAGTGTTGCCAACCAGGCCATTCCAACAGTTACAGAAGAGCCAGTCAAAAGCCTTGGAAGATGGTATGATGATGATACGCTGAAAGACACACAAAGAGCAAAAGAAACCAAACAGATGTCGGAAGAAGGCTTGGAGACCATTGACCAGTGTGGGCTCCCTGGCAAATACAAGGTCTGGTGTCTGCAGTTCATGCTGATACCAAAGCTCCTATGGCCTCTGATGATATACGACATCTGCACCAGCATAGTGGAGGCAATGGAATCCAAAATTAACAAGTTCACAAGGAAATGGCTTGGTGTCCCACCCTGTCTGACTGACATAGCGCTGTACTGTCGCCAAGCAAAGCTGAAAATACCACTGAAATCCATCCTGGAGGAATACAAAACAGGGAAGATCGGACTTCAAAGCATGCTGGAGGACTCAGGAGACAAGGTGGTAGAAGCAATCAAGCCCCAGCTGAAGACAGGCAGAAAATGGAAAGTTCAAGAGGCGATGGATTCTGCAAAAGAAAGTTTCAAGATCAGAGAAATAACAGGACACACACAGACCAACAGACAAGGACTGAGGATGACCAAAACTGAATGGTGGTCAAAGGCCAAAGGAAAAGCCCCAAAGAGACATGATGATTCAGGAGATGAGAAAAGAAGAAGACCAAAAAAGACTCCAAAAAGCAGTCCAGCATAGCCAGCAAGGGCAATGGACAACGTGGGAGAATGCACTCCAAAGAAGTCTCACTTGGAATGACATTTGGCACATGGCCCCTCTCAGGATCAGCTTCATTCTCAGATCTGCATATTACCTCCTGCCCTCAAATGCAAACCTGGTGAAGTGGGGGAAAAACAGACGATCCTTCATGCCCCCCCTCTGCCATGGAAAACAAACAGTGGAGCATGTCCTTAGCTCATGTAAAGTAGCCCTGGCTCAAGGAAGGTACACATGGAGGCACAACCAAGTGCTTGAAGAGATTGTACAAGTAGTCTGGGCTAGTACCAACACCACAAAAGGAAAATCAGGACTCCAAAAGCACCCGCAACATTCTTCACGGCAGGAGGCAGCGAATCATGGCCAAGAACAAACAGTGCCACTCGGAACATGCAGGCAGAGTCTGCTGGACGGGGCAGATGACTGGGAGTGCACTGCAGACCTCCCAGAATGGAAGAGTCACCCAGAGATCATCAGCAAGAGTGGCATGAGACCAGACATAGTAGTCCACTCTCAGTCAACCAAGCAGCTGATCATGATCGAGCTCACGGTGCCATATGAGAACAGAATGGAGGCAGCTCAAATCTACAAGACTGAAAAGTATGCTGATCCGGCAAACAGCCTGAGGAGAGAAGGCTATCAGGTCAAAGTCCTCACTGCAGAAATTGGAGCTAGGGGGTTTGTAGGAACGTCTGCATACAGCCTCATGAAACAGCTCTCAGTTGCAGGGAGGGAAAAAAAACAGAGCCCTGAAAGCAATGGCAGAAGCAGCAGAGAGGTGTTCAAGCTGGATCTGGTCAAGGAGGAACAAAAGGGAACTTCATAAGGCTTAACTTTCCTACAAATATCAGGTGTCCCAGTGGCTCAGTGGTTAGTGCGCGAATCATTAAGTGGAAAAAATGAGCATGTCCAGAGGGGCATGGGTTCGAATCCCAGCCATGGCTCGTCCCGAGATGGGAAAAAAAGGGGGGCAGCAGAGGGACATCCGGAGTCATGAACCGGGTGTTGAAACACTTGCTTGAAGGAGGCTTCTCTTCTGAGGACTCTCTGCTGCCACGCTCTCTACGAGTTTCTTTCTACTCAAAACAAGCTATATTTTTTTGTGAAAAGTAGAAAATATAAAAAATATATCCTCTTAAGACACAAGTGCTGAGGCCAGTTCTTGGAATGAATCCACAATCCACATATATATATGTATATGTATGTATGTGTGTGTATGTATGTATAAGAGAGAGAGAGAGAGAGCGAGAGAGAGAGAGAGAGAGAGAGAGAGAAAACTAAATACATGTGGAGAACTGGTCTGTGGAAATCTGCAGATGTTAAATGGTCAGTTCTGATTTCCAGCTGTAAAATGTTCTGTGCAAATCTCCAGATACGTATGGTCTATGCAGACTTCCAGGTGTAAGGGTGTTCTGTGCTAATCTCCAGATAAGTGTGGACTGTGCAGATTTTCCAGGTATGAAACAGTCAGTGTTAATTTTCAAGTATAATGCGGTCAGTTCATATCTCAAAATGTAAGATAACCCCTGCAGATTTTCAGGTATGTAATGGTCTATGCAGATCTATAGATGAAAAATGATCCGAGCAAATCTTCAGATGTAAATTGATCTGTGCGGATTTTAAGTTGTACGTACATGATTCGATCTCATTCCTTGTCTTTCTTTCAAAACACAGATCAAACACATCGGTGATTGTTAGCCATACTTCATTTTAATGTCAAAATATATTGATCTATACATTCTATTTTGCCTACGCAACATTGACACTACACCAAATAACACGAATACTCTGGCATTACCGTATCAACAAATTGACATTCCCCACAAAACTCTGGCATTACCGTCTCAACAAATTCACTCTCCCCCAGTCTCTGTATTCTGAGAGTGAGTAAGTGAAAGTGACAGTGGGTGTTTTCCCCACATGTGTCAACTATTAAACTTCACTGCAAGAAAGAGAGCTTGCACTGCTGTAATCAAGGTTAATCTGGAAGGCGTATGCCCCAGTGGAGCTGGGGGTGGAAATATACAGCAGAGTGTAACACACAGTCCAAGACAGTCCCCTACCCCATTCAGCAAATGGAAGAGCCGTCGGGACAGCAAAGACGTGCGCCACGATCGAACGCAAATGTTTGCATACAGACAAACGTACATAGAGGTTAGCAGAGGCTCCCTGAAGAAAAAGTAACCAATGCATTTCAGAATTCATGTGTGGGTCATACACCATCTTTCCATTAAGTTTCGTTCAAAACGGCACACTGGTGATGTGGGTGTGGTGTGTGTGTGTGTGTGTGTGTGTGTGTGTGTGTGTGTGTGCGTGCGTGCGTGCGTGCGTGTGTGTGTGTACATGCAATCTGGCTGAATAGGTCTTGGATCCATCTCGGGTCAGCTCTATGTGTCACCGTGTCTGTGTGCCACTGTGTCTATGTCAGCGTGTCTATGTCACTGTACATGTCTCTCTGTCACCACTGTGTCTATGTCACCGTGTCTATGTCACCGGACATGTCTCTCTGTCACCACGTCTGTGTGTCACTGTATCTCTCACCTCGTCTATGTGTCACTATGTCTATGTGTCAGTGTCTATGTCACCGTGTCTGTGTCACTCTGTCTATATGTCACAGTGTTTTTGTGTTACAGTGCCTATGTGTCACTCACTGTGCGTCACCCAGTGTACATGTAACCGTGTCTATATGTAATCATATCTATATGTCATCGTGTCCCCATGTCATGATATCATCATTTTAGTTTCAGTGAAGGTTATGTATGTCACCGTCTTTATGTGTTTGGGTTAGGGGTAGGATTTAGTGGGGTTAGGGTTTGTTAGAGTTAGGGTTTACTTTGGGCTAAGGTCAACATATCGACACTATGACACTGACACGGTGACATGTTGACACGGTGACAATCTCGGTTACATATAGGCACTTGACGTATAGACCAGTCTCCATCTGTCTTCGTCACCTAAATGGATTCTATGGTCTTTGCGTAAACTTGCTAAACAAAGACACGCCAGCAGACGCAGTTGAAAACAAGAACAAAATGAAGATAACCATAAGGTCAAAACCCATAGCGGATGATCTTTATCATGGTTTGCAGACGTAACAGGTTGGGGATAAAAGCATCCGTTTGATTTTATAACTCCAAAATAAAGGACTATATTAAACCCCGTGGCG
>JADBJO010000266.1:214236-219236 GCA_016801955.1 Conus betulinus | reverse complement strand
AAAGAAAGACTGAAAGTAAAGAGAGGAAGAAATAAAGACAGACTGAAAGAAAAGAGAAGGAGAAAACATTTGGCATGGCAGGAAAAACCAAATGAAAAAGAGGAAAGAGAGGAGAGAGGAGGAGGAGGAGGATGAGCATAAGGACCAAGAAGAATGGGGAGGGAGCTGACAGAAGGGGTGGGTGGGGTGGGAAGGGAGGGTGATGGAGTGGGAGAAGAAGACAAAGGAAGACGTCCAGGAAGAAGAAGAAGAAGAAGAAGAAGAAGAAGAAGAAGAAGAAGAAGAAGAAGAAGAAAGAGAAGAAGAAGAAGAAGAAGAAGAAGAAGAAGAAGAAGAAGAAGAGGGGAAGTAAGAGTTGAGTCAGGATGAGAGGGACAAGCAGAAGAAGCGGAAGGAGGATTGGGGAGGGGGGGGGGGGGGGGGATGGGGGATGGGGGGAGGGGGAAGAAAGAGAACAAGAAGGAGAGGAGAAGGGGAAGAGGGTCTGAGAGAGGATGACAAGGAGAAGCAAGAGGAGCTGACGGAGGATGAGAGAGGATGACAGGAGAAGGCAAGAGGAGCTGACGGAGGATGAGAGAGGATGACAGGGAGAAGCAAGAGGAGCTGACGGAGGATGAGAGAGGATGACAGGGAGAAGCAAGAGGAGGTGACGGAGGATGAGAGAGATGATGACAGGGAGAAGAGAGAGGAGGTGACGGAGGATGAGAGAGGATGACAGGGAGAAGCAAGAGGAGGTTGACGGAAGATGAAGAGGATAACAGGGAGAAGCAAGAGGAGATGACGGAGGATGAGAGAGAATGACAGGGAGAAGAGGAGGAGGTGACGGAGGATTAGGGAGGATGACAGGGAGAAGCAAGAGGAAGTGACGGAGGATGAGAGAGGATGACAGGGAGAAGAGAGAGGAGGTGACGGAGGATGAGAGAGGATGACAGGGAGAAGAGAGAGGAGGTGACGGAGGATGAGAGAGGATGACAGGAGAAGAAAGAGGAGGTGACGGAGGATGAGAGAGGATGACAGGGAGAAGAGAGAGAGGGTGACGGAGGATGAGAGAGGATGACAGGGAGAAGAAAGAGAGAAAGAGGAGGTGACGGAGGATGAGAGAGGATGACAGGGAGAAGAGAAGAGGAGGTGACGGAGGATGAGAGAGGATGACAGGGAGAAGCAAGAGGAGGTGACGGAGGATGAGAGAGGATGAGAGGGAGAAGAAAGAGAGAAAGAGGAGGTGACGGAGGATGAGAGAGGATGACAGGGAGAAGAGGGAGGAGGTGACGGAGGATGAGAGAGGATGACAGGGAGAAGAAAGAGAGAAGAGAGAGGTGACGGAGGATGAGAGAGGATGACAGGGAGAAGAGAGGGAGGAGGTGACGGAGGATGAGAGAGGATGACAGGGAGAAGAAGAGGAGGTGACGGAGGATGAGAGAGGGAGATGGAAAGAAAGAGGAGGTGACGGAGGATGAGAGAGGATGACAGGGAGAAGAAAGAGATAAAGAGGAGGTGACGGAGGATGAGAGAGGATGACAGGGAGAAGAAGAGAGAAAGAGGAGGTGACGGAGGATGATGAGAGGATGACAGGGAGAAGCAGAGGAGGTGACGGAGATGAGAGAGGATGACAGGGAGAAGAGGGAGAGGTGACGGAGGATGATGAGAGAGATGACAGGGAGAGGGAGGAGGTGACGGAGGATGAGAGAGGATGACAGGGAGAAGAAAGAGAGAAAGAGGAGGTGACGGAGGATGAGAGAGGATGACAGGGAGAAGCAAGAGGAGGTGACGGAGGATGAGAGAGGATGACAGGGAGAAGAGGGAGGAGTGACGGAGGATGAGAGAGGATGACAGGGAGAAGAGGAGGAGGTGACGGAGGATGAGAGAGGATGACAGGGAGAAGAGGAGGAGGTGACGGAGGATGAGAGAGGATGACAGGGAGAAGAGGGAGGAGGTGACGGAGGATGAGAGAGGATGACAAGGAGAAGAGGGGGAGGAGGTGACGGAGGATGAGAGGATGACAGGAGAAGGGAGAAGAGAAAGAGGAGGTGACGGAGGATGAGAGAGGATGACAGGGAGAAGAAAGAGAGAAAGAGGAGGTGACGGAGGATGAGAGAGGATGACAGACAGGGAGGAAGAAAGAGGAGGTGACGGAGGATGAGAGAGGATGACAGGGAGAAGAGGGAGAGGAGGTGTGACGGAGGATGACAGGATGACAGGAGAAGAAGAGAGAGGAGGTGACGGACGGAGGATGAGAGAGGAGGATGACAGGGAGGAAGAAAGAGAGAAAGAGGAGGTGACGGAGGATGAGAGAGGATGACAGGGAGAAGCAAGAGAGGTGACGGAGGATGAGAGAGGATGACAGGGAGAGAAGCAAGAGGAGGTGACGGAGGATGAGAGAGGATGACAGGGAGAAGAAAGAGAGAAGGAGGTGACGGAGGGATGAGAGAGGAGGACAGGGAGAAGAGGGAGGAGAGAAGAGGAGGTGACGGAGGATGAGAGAGGATGACAGGGAGAAGAGAGAGGAGGTGACGGAGGATGAGAGAGGATGACAGGGAGAAGAAAGAGGAGGTGACGGAGGATGAGAGAGGATGACAGGGAGAAGAAAGCAGGAGGAGGTGACGGAGGATGAGAGAGGATGACAGGGAGAAGAAAGAGAGGAGGTGACGGAGGATGAGAGAGGATGACAGGGAGAAAAGAAGAGGGGAGGGAGGATTAGAAGCAGGAAAGGGGGGGAGGGGGGGGGGGGAAGAAGACGAGGACGAGGTACAGAAAATAGAAGAGGAGCAAGAGGAATAGGAGAAGGAGGAGGCGGAGGAGGAGGGAGAATCACATGGAGGTCACGGGAGGGGAGGGAGGGAGGGAGGAGTAATAGGAAGAGGAGGAAGAGGAGGAAAAGGAAGAATAGAGGAGGAGAGGAGAAGGATATAAAAGACAGAGGAGAACGAAGACAATGTGGGGAGGGGGAGGGAGGGAGAGAGAAGGAGCACAATCATATGGAGGACATGGAGGAGAAGAAGCCTTAGGAAGAAGAGGAAGGAAAAAAGGAACAGGAGGAGGAGGAGTTGAGGAGGTAATGACAAATTAGAAGAAGGAGGAAGAGGAGGAGGGGAGAAGAGAGAGGAGGAGGAGGAGGAGGAAGGAAAAGAGGAGGAAAAAAAGATAAAAAAAAAAAAAGAAAAGGAAGAGGAAGAAGGGGAGGAGGAAGGAAAGGGAGGGGGAAAAAAAAAAGGAGAAAGGAAGAGGAGGAAGAGAAGGAAGAAGAGGAAAAAAGGAGGATGAAGAGGAGGAGAAGGACGAGGAGAAGGGGAGGAGGAGAAGGAGGATGAAAAGGAGGAGGAGGAGGACAAGGAGGATGAAGAGGAGGAGGAGGAGGAGGAGGAGAGGAGAAGGAGGAGGAGGAGGAAAGGAGGATGAGAGGAGAGGAGGAAGAGGAGGAAAAGGTGGAGAAGAGGAAGAAGAAGCGTATGAGGAGGAGGAGAAGGAGGAGGAGAAGGAGGATGAATAGGAGGAGGAGGACGAGGAGAAGGAGAAGAAGGACGGGGGAGAGGAGGAGGAGGAGAAGGAGGATGAAGAAGAAGAAAGAAGAAAAGGGAATGAAGAGGAGGAGACGGAGGAGGAGGAGGAGGAGGAGGAGGAGAAGAGAAGAGGAGGATGAGGAGAAGGAGGACGAGGAGAAGGAGGAGGAGAAGGAGGAAGAGGAGGAGGAGGAGGAGATGAAGAGGAGGATGACGAGAAGGAGGAGGAAGAGGAGAAGAGGAGGAGGAACAAGAGAGAGGAGGAGGAGGAGGAGCAAGAGGAGGAGGAGGAGGAGGAGGAGCAAAGAGGAGGAGGACGATGAAGAGGAGGAGGAGGAGAGGAGGAGCAAAATGAGGAGGAGGAGGAGCAAAAGGAGAATGAGGAGGAGGAGCAAGAGGAGGAGGAGGAGGAGCAAGAGGAGGAGGAGGAGGTGGAACGAGGTGAAGGAGGAGGAGGGAGGAGGAGGAGGAGGAGGAGCAGAGAGGAAGGAGGAGGAGGAGGAGGCGGGAGCAAGAGGAGAAGGAGGAGGAGGAGCAAGAGGAGGAGGAGGGAGGAGACGAGGACGAGGAGAAGGAGGAGGAGAGGAGAGGAGGAGGAGGAGGAGGAGAAGGAGAGAGGAGAGAAGGAGAGGAGAAGGAGGAGGAGGAGCAAGAGGAGGGGAGGAGGAAGAGGAGGAGCAAGAGGGAGGAGGAGGAGCAAGAGGAGGAGGAGAGGACAATGGAGGAGGACGAGAAGAGGCGGAGGAGGAGGAGGAGGAGGAGGAGCAAGAAGAGAGGAGGAGGAGGAGGGAGAGAGGAGGAGGAGGAGGAGGAGGAGGAGGAGGAGGACGAGGAGAAAGGAGGAGGATGAGCAAGGACGAGGAGGAAGAGAGGAGGAGGAGGCAAGAGGAGGACGGAGGAGAAGGAGGAGGAGGGGAGGAGAAGAGGAGGAGGAGGAGGAGGAGAAAGGAGGAGAGGAGGAGAGCAAGAAGAGAAGGAGGAGGAGGAGGAGGAGGAGAAGGAGGAGGAGGAGGAGCAAGAGGAGAAGGAGGAGGAGGAGCAAGAGAGGAGGAGGAGGACGATGAAGAGGAAGGAACGAGGAGGAGGACGAGGAGGAGGAGGAGGAGGGCAACTTAGGAAGAGGGAGGAGGAGGAGGAGGAGGAGGAGGAGGAAGAGAAGGAGGAGAAAGAGGAGGGAGGAGTAGGAGAGGAGGAGGAGAAGGAGGAGGGGAAGGAGGAGGAGGAGGAGGAGGGGAGGGAGGAAAGGGAGAAGGAAGGAGGAGAGGAGGGGATAAGAGGAGGCGTGACGGAGGAGGAAGAGGAAAAACATACAGGCAGAGAGGGAACAAGGCGAACCATGTAACGATGGTTTGTTCTACAGCGCGATCATTCAGGGGATCAACATTGGAGTTGTTGCTTTTTTTAGCACTGCCATCCTTGTGATCTCTCTCTCTCTCTCTCTCTCTCTCCTCTCTCTCTCTCTCTCTCTCTCTCTCTCTCTCTCCTCACACACACACAACACAC
>JADBJO010000266.1:199236-201736 GCA_016801955.1 Conus betulinus | reverse complement strand
GTCCCCTCCCCCATTTCTCCTAGGATGGTTACCCTTGTGGCTGCACACTAAAAATGAATGCGCCAAGGCCGTGCTTAAGGACTCGAGTGTTTATAGACTGACGCAATCAGATTGTCTGGAGAATTTTGAGCGTGTCTAAAAATGGATTCTTCTCGTTTTCTTTCGTAAGGCCTCAAGGTACAAGACAGGTGGCTCCAAGCAGACAGGTTGAAATCAAAGGAATGCGACTACTTGGGCACTTCCAGCTGGTGCAAAGACAGGGTCAAAGTTAGCGCAAAAGACTGAAATGTGACGTTAACTAAGGAAAAGGTCATGTATTTGAACATTGTTTGTGATTTCATCTGTGAAAATCCCCCCCCCCCCCCCCCCCCCCCCCCCCCCCCCCCCCCCAAACAGGGAAATCATTGGTGGATGTTGTTCTTTTGACCACCAGTTATCAGTTTAACATTAAACGCCGGCTCAAATTTATGGTTGTGCAAAGTTCTAATTGTAGCGTGTGGCCTGTCTGCCATGTCACTTTAGCTGGCTGAGGGCATGAAATCTGAATACGGTAGTATCTCACTAAAAACATTCATTCAGCTACTGCCCCGCATTCTTACAATACGTACGCAATTACTGTACGTTCGATAATAATGAAAGAAGTTGATGACATCCCATTTTCCTATCGCTGGGGGAGTGATTCACTACAATCTTTTCGGATCAATGTTCCTTCAGGAGGTACGGACATTGCTTTATGAAATCACCTTCTGTGTGTGTCTTATCAGTCTCTGATCTCTTAACAAAGAGAACTTCAGCATCAGAACAGTTTACATTATATCCTTCTTGCTAGTTTGATTGTTATAGACAGGACAGTTTGTGATGACAATCCAACCTGAACTGAAGTAATAATTATGTTCCTGTCGATTTTCTCTTTGTTATCATAATGCAATGGCCGTTTGGTTTCACCCGTCTTCCGGGGAGGAGGGGAGGGGTGGGGTGGGGAGGGGGTGGTGGTGATAGTGTAACGATCACAATCACCAACAGAAAAGACTGTGATGGGTGTGATGGTATAAGAATCACCAACAGAAAACACTGTGGTGGATGTGATGGTGTAAGAATCACCAACAGAAAACACTGTGGTGGATGTGATGGTGTAAGAATCACCAACAGAAAACACTGTGGTGGATGTGATGGTGTAAGAATCACCAAACGAAAACACTGTGGTGAATGTGATGGTGTAAGACTCACCAACAGAAAACACTGTGGTGGATGTGATGGTGTAAGACTCACCACAGAAAACACTAGTGTGTGTGATGTGTAAGAATCATCAAACAAAAACACTGGTGGATGTGATGGTGTAAGAATCACCAACAGAAAACACTGTGGTGGATGTGATGGTGTAAGAATCACCGACAGAAAACACTAGTGTGTGTGATGTGTAAGAATCATCAAACAAAAACACTGGTGGATGTGATGGTAAGAATCACCAAACAGAAAACACTGTGGTGGATGTGATGGTGTAAGAATCACCGACAGAAAACACTGTGGTGGATGTGATGGTGTAAGAATCACCAACAGAAAACACTGTGGTGGATGTGATGGTGTAAGACTCACCCAACAGAAAACACTGTGGTGGATGTGATGGTGTAGACTCACCACCAGAAAACACTGTGGTGGATGTGATGGTGTAAGACTCACCAACAGAAAACACTAGTGTGTGTGATGTGTAAGAATCATCAAACAAAAAACACTGGCGGATGTGATGGTGCAAGAATCACCAACAGAAAACACTGTGGTGGATGTGATGGTGTAAGAATCACCGACAGAAAACACTGTGGTGGGTGTGATGGTGTAAGAATCACCAACAGAAAACACTGTGGTGGATGTGATGGTGTAAGAATCACCAACAGAGAAAACACTGTGGTGGATGTGATGGTATAAGAATCACCAACAGAAAACACTGTGGTGGATGTGATGGTGTAAGAATGACTAACAGAAAACACTGTGGCGGGTGTGATGGTGTACGAAATACCAACAGAAAACACTGGTGAGTGTGATAGTGTAAGAATCACCAACAGAAAACACTGTGTGGTGAATGTGATGATGTAAGAATCACCAACAGAAAACACTGGTGAATGTGACGATGTAAGAATCACCAACAGGAAACACTGTCGTGGGTGTGATGTTGTAAGAATCACCAACAGAAAACACTGGTGAGTGTGATTGTGTAAGAATCACCAACAGAAAACACTGTGGTGGATGTGATGTGTCAGAATCACCAACAGAAAACACTTGTGGGTGATGGTGCAAGAATCACCAACAGAAAACACTGTGGTGGATGTGATGGTGTAAGAATCACCAACAGAAAACACTGTGGTGGATGTGATGGTGCAAGAATCACCGACACAGAAGAATGCCCTTTTTAGCGAAAAAGACCCGTCAGAGCCTGGCCGGATTCTTGAGTGATTTTGTTCGGGACATAAAAACAAGCACTCATGCAAATCATATTCAGTTTTACATA
>JADBJO010000266.1:186736-194236 GCA_016801955.1 Conus betulinus | reverse complement strand
GCTATGTAGTCTGTATCGTTCGTTTCTATACATTCTATATCAATAAAATTTGTTTGGTATAATCCATGTCTATACTTCTCTTTCCATTCCCTTGTGTCTGTACAGCCTATGTCTGTACAATCTGTGTCTATGCAACCTATGTCTATGTACATTATGTCTATACTGTCTATTACTTTACAATCTGTCTCTACAGTCTCTATCTTTACAGCCTGTATCCAACTACACAGTCTGTTTCTGTGCAGTCGGTGTCTACACAGTGTGTCTAAATACAGTCTGTGTCTATACAATCTGTTTCGGTATAGTCTGTGTCTACATGGTGTCTAAATAAATTTATGTCCTTATGGTCTGAGTCTATACAGCGTGTCTGAATACATTCTGTCTATAAAGTCTGTCCGCGCACAGCCTGTGTGTATGTAGTCTATGTATATACACTACAGTCTGTGTCCATATAAGTCTGTCTATACAATCTCAGTCTAAATACAGTATTGGATTGACACAGCATGTTTCTGTACAGTCTGTATCTATACAATCTTTGTACGTACGTACGTACGTACGTACGTACGTATGTATGTATGTATGTATGTATGTATGTATGTATGTTTAAGTATGCGTGCGTGCGTACGTGCGCGCGCGCGCGCGCGCGCGCGCGCATGTGTGTGTGTGTGTGTGTGTGTGTGTGTGTGTGTGTGTGTGTGTGTAGCCTATGCATATATACTCTATTTCAATACACGACGTGTCTGTCCAGTCTATGTCTGACCAGTACACATCTGCACTGTATGTGCCTATCCGTCTATATGTGCATAAGTTAAGCCTATACAATCTGTGCCCTTACCGACTGTGTCTATACAAGCTATGTCTATACAGCCTGTATACAACCTGTGTTTGTGCGGTCTTTGCATAGTGTGTAGGTTTCCGAACAGTCCATGTCTGCGTAGACTGTGCCTATACTACTGTTTGTATATATATGAAGTCTATATATCTACACAGTCTGTGTCACGGCAGTGTGCGTCCATACACAGTCTATATGTATCCAGTCTATGTCTACCTATACGGATGTCTACCTTAGCTGAGCTGGTAGACCACAAATTCCGCATTTTCTTTTCGGCGACTTTGAAACAGCACCAAAATGAACATCAGAGTCAGGACCACACAGCTCACGACGATAAGCATTGATCTGAACTCTCCATCACTGTGAAGAAAAAGTGTTTCACCAACTTCTCTGTCTTGCTAATGCTCTGCGCAGATCAGTCTTCAATGATGTTAAAAGCCAACCGCAGGATTACCACGGTTAGTGAAAACTTTGGAAGACTGTGTCTGGTGTTCGGCAAAAGAAGAAGACATGATCTTTATTTATTTATTTTTTTTTTTTATGAGGGGAAGAGACAAAAATTCGTTGACTGCATTATCATCCTCCCAAATATCCTGTATGCTTGCAAAACCTGAACTGTATACAGGACGTACAGCACACAGACTGAACCAGGTACGATGTCTGTGTGCAGCAACCAGGTGGCAGGCCAAGATTCCTGACAGAGATCGGAACAAGCACCACTTGAAAACCGCCGACAGCAGTGCGGTGTCTACTTGGGCGGGTTGCCTCATGACGACTCGAAAATCACTGAGGGTTGCCGGATAACGGGTTTGCGGCGAGATAAGCCAGGGCTGTGGCTGTTGACGGGAAGCCAAAACGAAACATTGTGAAAGGTGAGTCTTCGATGTCATTGGATGCAGTTTGAACGCATCCCAAAGGAAGAGTTCTTCGACGATCTGTCCTTAGAGAGATGCTCTGGTGGGTAGTTAATGCAAGCGAGTCAAAGACAACATTAAGGTCCATTTGAAAACCGTCTGGGTAGAACCGAACTCGGAGGAACAGACACCCTTGGATCGCAGTTGTGGCAAAGATCCACCACTCTAAGGGTGACCATCACTATAAAGAACGGTGTTCTTTGGCGAAGAAAGATGGGTTCGGCAGAGAGAGAGAGAGAGAGAGAGAGAGAGAGAGAGAGAGAGAGAGAGAGAGAGAGAGAGAGAGAGAGAGAGAGAAAAGTTGCAGCACTTAGCTAATCCTGAGAGTTCCTGGTGTGGAGGGTATTTTGACCATTGCTGAAATTGGACTGACCGTTGAGTCACCTGACCGTCCACAACAACGAATTCTAATAGTTTATCTCGGGAATTTCGTGTTTTTTTTTTTTTTTTTTTCAAGCACGGTGGAAGCATGCCATCATCTTGCAGTCGAGATCCACCTGTACAGGTACCGCCTCCTTCGCTCAGCTGGGACAAAGCACCGAGCTTACATCCTGAAGGGCTCCATGTAGAATACATCCTGAAGGGTTCCATGTAGCTTACATCCTGAAGGGCTCCATGTAGCTTACATCCTGAAGGGTTCCATGTAGTTACATCCTGAAGGGTTCCATGTAGCTTACATCCTGAAGGGCTCCGTGTAGCTTACATCCTGAAGGGCTCCGTGTAGCTTACATCCTGAAGGATTCCATACAGCTTACATCCTTAAGCGTTCCATGTAGCTTACATCCTGAAGGGTTCCATGTAGCTTACATCCTGAAGGGCTCCATGTAGCTTACATCCTGAAGGATTCCATGTAGCTTACATCCTGAAGGTTTCCATGTAGCTAACATCCTGAAGTGTTCCATGTAGCTTACATTCAGAATTGTTCCATGTAGTTACATCCTGAAGGATTCCATGTAGCTTACATCCTGTAGTTACATCAGAAGGGTTCCATATAGCTTACATCCATAAGGTTCCGTGTAGCTTACATCCTAAAGGATTCCATACATTACGTCCAGAAGGGTGCCATGTAGCTTACATCCAGAAGGGTTTCGTGTAGCTTACATCCTGAAGGGTTCCATGTAGCCTACATCCAGAAGGGTTCCATGTAGCTTACATCCAGAAGGGTTCCATGCAGTTACATCCAAAGGGATTCCATGTAGCTACATCCAGAAGCGTTCCATGCAGCTTACATCCTGAAGGGTTCCATGTAGCTTACATCCAGAAGGTTCCATGTAGCTTACATCCTGAAGGATTCCATACATTACGCCCAGAAGGGTTCCATGCAGCTTACATCCAGAAGGGTTCCATGTAGCTTACATCCAGAAGGGTTCATGTAGTTACATCCTGAAGGGTTCCATGTAGCTTACATCCAGAGAGGGTTCCATGTAGCTTACATCCAGAAGGATTGCATGCAGCTTACATCCTGAAGGGTTCTGTGTAGCTTACATCCTGAAGGGTTCCATGTAGCTTACATCCTGAAGGATTGCATGCAGCTTACATCCTGAAGGATTGCATGCAGCTTACATCCTGAAGGGTTCTGTGTAGCTTACATCCAGAAGGGTTCCATGCATTACATCCTGAAGGATTCCATGCAGCTTACATCCTGAAGGGTTCCATGTAGCCTACATCCAGCAGGATTCCATGTAGTTACATCCTAAAGGGTTCCATGTAGCTTACATCCTGAAGGGTTCCATGTAGCTTACATCCAGAAAGGTTCCATGTAGCTAACATTCAGAAGCGTGCAATGTAGCTTACATCGAGAGGAGTTCCATGTAGCTTACATCCAAAGAAGTTAAATGTTAAGAGAAGTTTATTCAGTTAAAAATATGGTGGGGTGGGGGAGAGGCAGGGGGAGGGGAGATAAGTCTAGCGTGCTTCATTCGGAGTAAACTTGTTTGTTTGGGATTGAGCTAAGGGTTCCACAATTCAATCTGGCGCCGCGTTTGTAATAGCCTTTCTTTTTCTTTGTTGAAAAACAAACAAACAAACCATGGTTTGATTTTCTTTTGCCTATATTAGTAAACAAAACAAAACTGGCAAACATTCACACAAAAATGAAAAAAACAAAAACAAACAAACAACTTTCCTTTGAAGATATCACATAAATCGAAAATAAGTAGATTTTCCATTTAACTTTTATAGCCTTTCATTTGTGTTTTTACTGCAAAGAAGAGAGGGTTTCTAATCATTGTTTGCAAACAGCCACTGGTTACATCACTGAGAAGTGTACAATATGTCAGCCCTGCTACATGATGCGCATGATGTTGTGTTGTTATCCACTGCATCGAGATGTTTTGCATCCGTGTTGCCATCGCCAATGTGTATCACACAGCATAATTATCATATCACATTGTGTAACATGCCATTATCGTAACTGCTGACATTTAGGTCTGTACTCTAAAATATTTTATGCTAAATACAACAACAACAACAACGACGACGACGATAATGATGATGCTTTATCATCATCATCATAAAAAATGCTACTATCGCTATTGTTAGCATTCCCATCATTATTATTATTACGTTGTTGTTATGTTGTTGTTGTCATTATCACCATTATTATAACAAGAGAGTCTTAAGCGCCTCAGCGCCTTCAGCAAAAAAGAAAGACCTGTGCTCAAGACATGAAGTGCGTGTCAACAAAAGCCAGGCAGAGGGTCTAGAGTCAACCAGTAAGTGTTCTACACTAAATCAAAGCCACTAATTGCAAGAAAAGGGCCTAACTTGCAAAACCAACGACGTACGACATAGCGCTAGAGGTGCCAAAGGCTTAGCGCAGAGCAGAGCAGTCACAGCTGACATTGTGGCCAAGCAGCAGGCTGTATTTGTACCTCGTCACCAGGCCTGACTAAAGCATAGGCCAGGCGTCTGTGTCTGCTGAGTCTCATTCACTGGTTCCCCGTCCAAACTCTTTCCTTATTTTCTGTATTCATTTACTTAATCACTGTCTCCACCACCGCAATGGCCACATAGCTTAGCGGAAGCGGTGAAGCGTATATGGACTAATCTCCCGCAGTGACTCCTCTCTGATAAAGATGGACACCACCTGCCCACACCTCCACCCCCCCCCCCCCCCCACACACACGCACGCAAAACACACACGCATACACACACCACTACCACCACCATTACCACCACCACCCCCCACACGCACGCACGCACGCATGCACGCGCGCGCGCGCGCGCACACACACACACACACACACATACACACACGCGCACACACACACACACACACACACACACACACACACACACACACACACACACACACACACGAGTATTATATTACATTTTCAGACCACATCACATATGACATGTTACCACATTGTGTGATTTTCACACGGAATCACAGCATGTCCTAACCAATTGTCGCAAAATGCCACGTGTTATACAACACACAGTCTGAACACATCGTTAAACCAAAAATAGAAAATCGATCCCCTTATCAGACCAGATGAGCCGACTGGCAATAGGGCAAAGAAAGAAACAGGAAATGAAAGCTGAAAGAGAGAGAGGAAGAAAGAAAGAAAGAAAATAAGAAAGAAAGAAAGAAAGAACGAACGAACGAAATAAAGAAAACCAGAGAAAAAAGTAGGAAAGGTTAAAAACAAACAAACAAACACCGCCAAGTAAACAAGCAATGAAATCCAGAACTAGGTAAAAAAGAGAACAACAAAACGGACTTATGTCAAAACAGAAAGAATATAACAGAACAAGGTGAAAAGGAGAACAATTATGCAAGTGAAAAGGATAAACAAGCAAGCAACCAACAAAAAAAACAAAACAAAAAAAAAAAACCCGAGTTAAGCCAAAAAGAACGATCAAACACAAAGCTGGGTCGAAAGGGGAACAATTTAACACAGACCTAGGTCAAAAAGAGAACAATTAAACTCAGGACCATACCCAAGACGACAGGAGTTAGCACAGTATTAGGCAGAAATGAGAACAATGAAACACATAACTAGGCTGAACGAGAAACAATTGAAACTAAAACTAGGTCAGCACAAAACTGGTCAAAACGTGGACAATTAAACCCAGAATAAAACCCAAAGGAAAATACTTACACGCAGAACTAGGCCAAAAGGAGAAGAATTAAAACAGAGCAAGGTCAAAAGGAGAAAACAATTAAACTCAACTTCATCAATTCAAAACATAGTGTTTATAATCCAGCCGATCACGCTAGCATGAGTGTCTGGGGTAAAAGGTGAACATTAACAATTAAATACAGGCCAAGGTCGAATGAATGACAAGGAAACGGAACCAGTTTAGGAAAAAAAAAACAAAACAACAAACAAACAAACAAAAAACACACACACACAATGGCACACAGTACCAGACCAGAGGAGAACAATAAACTCGGAACTAGGTCAAAAGAAGAATAATCAAAAGCAGAGTACTAGGTGAGAAAAGCATGATTATGAACAAAATTAGCTCCAAAGGGGGACAATTAAAACTAGACATAGGCCAAAAGGTTTACAGTGGAACACAGAGCCCGTTAACAGGAGAACAATGACACACAGATCTAGATTAAAGAGAGAACAAATAAACTAAAACGTAAGTCGAAAGAAGAATAATTAAACATGTAACGAAGTCACAGGTGAAGAATTAACATTAAGCACAGAACCAATTCAAACGGAGAACTATGAAACGCAGAACTAGTCAAAAACACAATAAAAAAAATTAAAAAAAAAAAAAAAAAAAAAGAAAAGAAGAAGAAAACACGAATTACACCCAAAGGAGAATAAATAATCACACAAACTTGATGAAAAGGTGAACATCAACAACTAACCACAGAACAAGGTCCCAAGTAGAGCAATTAAACACAGAGAACTATGTCAAAACTGGGGAAAAAAACCCTGTAAACAGACCAAGATGAAAGGACAATAACTTCATTGTACTGTAACTGTATTGCTTTGTATTGTATTGTACTGCACTGTACTGTATACTGTATTGTGTTGTGTAACTTGCTCATTACAATCGATTTATCCCTGTGAAATTTGTGCTGCTGTTCGAAAGAGCACGCCGCTGTGGTATAACGCCAAGCACTTTTTTTTTTCTGCCTGCATACGAAATGTCTGCCACACCATTACAGTAGATTTTTCTTTTTCTTTTTTTTTTTTTTTTTTTTTTTTCCTCTTAAACAGAATTTGGAAGCAAAGAACTCCTGGTGCCGTCAGTTTTGAGAAAAAAAATTACGAACACTATTGACCTACTGCACAAGAGTCCTCAGTTCTCTCTCTCTCTCTCTCTCTCTCTCTCTCTCTCTCTCTCTCTCTCTCTCTCTCTCTTCTTCTTCTTCTTTCTTCTTTCTTTTTCAGTTTCATTCGAGAGGGTGGCAGTCAAGCACTCATCCCACCACTTAACGTCTGGTGCAAAGAGTGAGAAAAATCCCGGCTCATGTGAGACTCCAAGTAAACACCCAGGAACAGTCCGTTCTTTGGCGTGTGTTTTATCCTGTGGGCTGTCTTTCTAATGAAACACTGAAGGAGATCGATGCGCGAAGGACGTCAGTGGAGAGGTGAAAGAAGGAAAAAAAGAGCAGGCTCAGTCCCTGCCGCGCTGTGCACAACGATGTAACAAACATGTAACTATTAATGCAATGATGTTGTGAAGTAAGTCAGTTCATACGGGAAACGTGCCAGTTGTTGGACCTCTTTCTAAACTGAGCCACCCTACCTGTAGCGTTTTCTATGAGGAAAGAAATATTGAACA
>JADBJO010000266.1:166736-174236 GCA_016801955.1 Conus betulinus | reverse complement strand
CTCATCTTGAGAACCGTGTATGATTCCCCATCCCCCGCTCAGTCAGAAACTGGTAGTTAGGCAGATTTATCTTCCACTGCAGATATCAATGCTTCTCTCCCCCTTTCTTTCAATCTAAGACATAAGAGCAGGCTTTGTATATATATATATATATATATATATATATATATATATATATATCACTTCAAAACCAGATATGCATACCATAAACAGTCATTCAACAAAGTAAAACACAAAAGCCAAACAGAAACTGAGCAAATATATTTGGAGACTTAAAGACAAAAAAATAAAAACTATAACATATCCTGGAAAATCATAAAAAAGGGGCATCACCATACAATAACATTTCAAAAAGATGCAACCTATGTTCAACAGAAAAAAAAAATGGTCAATACTATGCAAACCATACTTAGCAACCCTAAATACTAAAGTAGAAATAGTAAACAACTGCAGGCACAAATGGGAATGCAAAAAAAAGAGGACAAAAACACATATGGCTTCAAATCATGGCGATCTCCACCGGCCATAGATGAAATGAAATCTTTCGAGGATAAAATGAAAAAAGATGATAGCCAACATAGAATTCAAAAAAATCAAACAACGATTTCCAAACATCATTAAAAAAATGAAATAAAACAAATACAAAATGACAAAAAAAATATTCGTGAAGGCTGACAAAACCAGTAATTACTACAAAATGGAACCAAACGAGTACTCACAACTTCTTGATAAAAAAACATTCAGAAAAACTACAAAAAAAAGCTGATAAACCATACACAACAACATCCGAAAAAAAAAAAAAAAGAACTCGTACACCACATGGATCTAGGTGACAGGGTAGAAACAACAGCAATAAAAAAGAAGCCTTCATAACTCTTAAAGACCATAAACCCAATTTCCACAACAACCCCCAACATGTAGACTAATAAACCCATCTAAATCTGAACTGGGCAAAATAAGTAAGAAAATCCTAGAAAAAGCCATAAAAAAAAATAAAATCAAACACGGAATACAACCTCTGGAAGAACACATATGAAGTTATCCAATGGTTAAAAATCTTAACAAACAGAAGAACACAGTATTCATCACATTCGACATAGTAGACTTCTTCTACCCATCCATAGATGAAGAGCTACTCACTAAAGCTCTGAAATTTGCTAATAAACACACAGACATAACAGGGTCAGAAATGGAAATCATTCTCCACACCAAGAAAACTTTACTCTACAGCAGAAATGAAACATGGATCAAGAAAACGAACAGAAACTCAACATTTGATGTGACCATGGGATCGTATGACGGTGCCGAAACATGCGAACTGGTCGGACTGTTCATGCTATCCAACATCCAAAAAACAACTCGGAAAGCAAGTCGGACTATACAGAGACGACGACGGCCTCGCCGCGCTAAACAACAATCCAAGAACCATCGAAAACAAGAAAAAAAGAACTATGCAAAATTTTCCAAAACCATAACTTAAAAATCACCATCGAAGCAAACAAAAAAGGTAGTGAACTACTTAGACATAACACTTGACCTCAACAACTACATATATAAACCATACAAGAAACCTAATGACACTCCCATTTATGTAAACATCAATAGCAACCACCCACCATCTATACTAAAAAACCATACCCAATGGCATAAACAAGAGATTATCTAATCTGTCACATAATGAAAGAGTATTCAACAACGCAGCAGCAGAATACCAAGAGGCATGCAAAAAAAGGTTACAGCTAGCTACAAACTACAATACAACCCAGATAACAACATGAACAAAAACAAAAAAAAAAAAGCAGGAAAAGGAAAAAATCACATGGTACAACCCTCCATATGATGGACGAGTAAAAAACAAACGTAGGGAAAGAATTTTTTTTTTTCTGACAGCATCCTTCCCAAAAGAACACAAATTGTCCAAAATATTCAACAAGAACACCATCAAACTATCATATTCATGCATGCCTAACCTTAAAAAAATATAATTGATTCATCCAACAAAATGAAAAAGCAACACAGCAAAGAAGGGTGAAGAAAGGAAAATCTGCAATTGTACTACAAAAGAACAGTGTCCCTTAAGCAACAAATGCCTCTATAACAACATTGTATACCAAGCCACTGTGACATCAGAAAATGAAAAAGAAACATACATAGGGATCACTGAAAATCACTTCAAAACCAGATATGCAAACCATAAAACAGTCATTCAACAAAGTAAAATACAAAAAAAAAAAAAGAACTGAGCAAATATATTTGGAGACTTTAAAGACAAAAAAAAAAACTAAACTATAACATATCCTGGAAAATCATAAAAAGGGGCATCACCATACAATAACATTTCAAAAAGATGCAACCTATGTTCAACAGAAAAATGGTTAATACTATGCAAACCATACTTAGCAACCCTAAATACTAAAGTAGAAATAGTAAACAACAACTGCAGGCACAAATGGAAATCGTTGTCAGCAAACGCACCCTGAACTGTAAACAACCTGAAAAACCGAACAACACGTGCAGCAGCCAATCCGCACGTGCAAACAGTGACATTAGGCCATATAACATCTTCAAACAATAGTATTCTTACTATAAGTCACATTTGCATCACTTCATGTAGCCTAGGTTTTACTAGTTGCCACTGTAGTATTTATTTCGTTTCAATGTTTTTGCGTGAAAAGCAGTAAACGTTGTGAATAAACATTACAGTTCACAAATAAACCTAGACGCTTTGTATCAGACGCCAGACATATGCAATCCACATATGTGAATGCCAATCAGCAACAGATGTTTGAGAGCTACTGGAGGGAAAAAAAGAAGAAGAGAGTGGTGAAAAAGAAAGGCAGCCAGGCAATAAATAAAGGGGAAAGTGAGTACATTGGCATGGGGAAAAGAAAAACAACAACAAAAACAGCAACAACATTAACAACAACAACGTGAAAGAATGAGGTTGAAGGAGAAACAGAAATCATGAAGCCTGTATTACACACACACACACACACGCGCGCGCGCGCGCACGCATGCACACACGCACGCACGCACGCACAGTGACATACGTGCGCTCATGAGCGTACGCGTACACGGGCACGCACACACAAACACACACACACACACACACACAAACACTCCCAATCCCCTATCCCCTCTCCCCTTCACCTACATACATACACGTAGTCGACCCGGGCCTGGGCCTGCACCGCACGCACACACGCAGTTCGTATGCACGCACGTACAAGATGGCCTGTAGACTGCATACATCTGAGACAACAAAAACGTCGTTGCTATTTTCCCGTACAGTTGTCATGATTTGTTTAGTGTTTTTCTGTAAAATTTCCATATGAGTCGAACACGACTGAAAAGAACGGAATGTTTTCTTCTGTTTTGTACTTTAAGTCAAAATCAGTGATTTCCTGAGATACAATATGGCAGACAAATCAACATGTAAACAAGGGAACTTGTTCAGACAAGGTCGAAAAGAGTGAAACTTTTGAATATACAGGTATCAGATTTTTGTGTATATTGTGCAGACTCCACGTATGTTGACATTATGCCCCACACGCTCACATCCCCCTTTTTTTTAATTGATTAATTTCATGTATTCATTTAATTTTGATGTGTGTGTGTGTGTGTGTGTGTGTGTGTGTGTGTGGAGATGGCTGTAATGCTGATGAAAACAATCACTCAAACTTTGTGTGTGTGTGTGTGTGTGTGTGTGTGTGTGTGTGTGTGTGTGCAGCTTTTGAAGTAATTGGTGCAGTGAGGATTGTTGCATGCTAGTACACTTTTAGTTATAAACCAGTTAAACTATTCTGATTAACCTAAATCAAGATGTGTGTGTGTGTGTGTGTGTGTGTGTGTTTAATTTACAGGTTAAAAACCTCAGTGTGCAACAGGAATTATAAAAGTGATCTGGCAGCTCTACAACACAGGGTTTGAAAAAAAAAATGTTTTTTGTTTGCTTTTTTGTGTGTTCAAGTAAAAAAAAAAAAGTCAGGACTTGTAACTGTACCACTGTAGTAGAATACACCCTGGAGTCCATGACAAAAAAAAAAAAAAAATACTGATTGTGGACAGACACAGCCAAGAAGTGTTTGTGATAAATGGAAAAAAAGTGGATTTTTGACTCGCAGAATGAAGGAAAAGAAGTTCTGATTTGGAATGTTTGTATGCTTATACAGTTGCATCAAGCACATAGCTGGCAAGTGCTTGGAGTTTTGTTTTCCTTTTGCAAAATCAAATTCTTTATCCATGAGAAAAAGCAGAGTACTGAATTTTATCATCTGTGTTTGATGACTTATATGTGGTATTTAAATGCGTTTAAGTAGAGAATATAATAGGATGTTCTGTCAACTAGACTGCTATCTATGCAGTTGGATATTATTACAGTTATAGTTTGTGTCATACATAATGGTTAAAAAGAAAAAGAAAAAAAAAAACTTGGTAGTAAAATGAAAATGCAACGAATTTGCGCTTGAGCACACATGCACACACACACACACACACACACACACACACACACACACATATGCACACACACTCACACACACACATACATAGAGTCACACACATACACCTACATATACACATAAGTGCATGAACAAACAGGAGTAAACATGCACACGCACACACATGCACGTATGCACGCACTCACGCACGCACAAGAATTGACTAGTTTGTCACTAATTCCATGCAGCATTCTTTTTCTTTTTTTGTGTATTGATCATGAAATTCCTGTTTGCAGAGCCAGAATGCATGGAATGGCTGTTGATCTGCCTGATAAACAAAAGATCAGCTGAACCATCTACCTCAATGCCACTGTCCATGATGACATCTGCCTATAGGTTATGTACTTTTATTTGAGTTTTACGAAGTGAATTTATTACCCTCAAAACTGATTTATCATTATGAGTGATAATCAGAAATATTCAGCTTTTTTACCAGGCATCCAGAAGCCACCTCATCATTCTCATGAATACATCAGTCAGCAAGGAAGAAAAAATCCCATACTCAACCCACACCCCGCCCTTTAACTCGACAATCATCCACTCATCAGTGGAAGTTTGATGTGACTGAATCTGCATCCAGCGATGGTGTAACACCCAGAGTGGAAACTCAAGCTGTTCCTTCCATTTCTTTAGAATCCATGAAACGTCCATCAGACAAGCACAGAGACGAGAGACAGGACAGTTCCCAGAACACTCCAGCTGAACAAGGCTTACCTGAAGGTGTTCCTGCCCCTTCAGATCTTTACCAAAAGTCCCACAGAAAAGGAGCATAAAAAGAGAAAAAGCAGCAGTCGCCGCAGAAATCCAAGTGAGAGAAGAAAAGCAAGATCGGAAGAAGAAAGGATTTCTGGACATGCAAACCAAGGGTTCCAAGCCGAAGAAAACATAGATAAGTCACATCATCGTGGCACAGGTTCTGAAGAAAAAGGGTCGCGCACTAGGGTGGATGGTAGAGAGAACTCTGTTAGAATTAGCCCTGTGCACAAGAAATCATCAGCAGGTCAAGCATACAGTGGAGTCAGAAACAGAGCGTATCGCAAGTCGCTTGCTTCTCTGAATTCTCCGAGAAGCCGATCACTGGCTGGAAATGGAGGAAAACCTTCTGCATTGAGCCCAGAGACAAAGAGAAATCTGAATCAGGTTTGTTGTTTCATCTTTTCACACAGAAAACGCACACACAAACACAGGCACACACTCACAAATATGCATGCACACACACATACATGTATGCATGCACACATGCGTGCACATGCACACACACACACACATGCATTCTGTGAATGATCTACAAGAATATCTGATCATATACTTTTGTGTGATGCCAGAATTTATTCTCAAAAGACCAGTTGTGCAAGACATTTTATAATGAACCCAAAATAAATATATATATACCTTTTGTTTCTTTATCAAACAGTTCTGTAGATGGTGACTGAATAAGTTGCAGGCAACTTTTGACTTTTCTTTTTTGCTCCAACTGTGTTTTTCTTTTTTTTGTCCCAACTGTATTTTTGATAAATTTGAAGGTAACTTTAATGAAACACACAAACAAATACACACACGCACGCGCACACACACACACACACACACACACACATGCACAAGGGTATACACATACAGACGCGCGCACACACACACACACACACACACACACACACTCGAACACATGCACACTCACACACACACTCACACTCACCCCCCCCCCCCCACACACACACACACACACACACACGTGCATGCACACATGCATGCACATACAGATGCACATACACAGTGACACACACACACACACACAGTGACACACACACACACACACACACACACACACACACACACACACACACACACACACACACACACACACGTGCGCATGCTCCACGCACTCAAACACATGCACACTCACACACACACACACACACACACACACACACACACACACACACACACACACACACACATACACACACACACACATATGCACATGCATGCAAGCACACACACATTTTCCCCTGTCTGCTCTGTTGTTGTACATTATTCATAGTGAACAGATGTTAAGATTAATGAACAAACACATATTTACACAAATGGCTGCAGTTATAATTGATGTCTCATTGTCTCCAAGTTACATATTTTCCCTAAAACGTAGATTTCAGAAATGAGAAAAAAAACAAAAAAAACCCATAGTTAATCACAATGAAAGGAGATCATAAATGAGGCTGGGAACAGTAAACAGTAATTAAGAACAAGTAGAGTAACTCTTGCTCTCTTGGTGAATTGAATAGACGTCCATAACTCCAAACAAATGCTGCTTACGACACCCAGTCACCTAGCAGAAATGACAAGAGCGAGCACACAGAACAAACAAGGAGACATTCCCCAAAAAGATGTTTCAAGCTTGCCAGCCTACCCTGTACCTGACACATCTACAAATCTGCTTGGGGATGTGTCCTTGTTTGTTCTGTGTGTGCTCTGTCTTGTCATTTCCGCTAGGCGACTGGGTGTCGTAAGCAACATTCCTTTGGAGTAAAGGTTTCCCAGTAAAGACACAGTGATCTTGATGGTGGTGGTGTGGTTGGTCATCCACTTGATCTATCCAGTGCTGAGGTAGAGGCCATGCAGTCTTTGAACAAGCTGGGCAAGGTCTTATTCAGCGCTTTCCAAGGCCACTGAATGTGAAGCAAAGGTTCCTGCTTACAGGACCAGTGCTTACAGTGCTGACATATCTTCAAGTGTATCAGTCATGGTGTGTTCCAGGAATATGTTGAAAAGTGTTGGGATTTAGAAGGCAGCCCTGTTGAATTCCACCTGTAGGCTAAAACCACTTTCCTATAGCACACTGTGTGACAACTGCACCAGTCGCTTTGAAGTACAGTGGCTGAATGGTATAAATGAGCTTTTGCCTAGTGTTTAATTCCTTCATTGTGACCTATAGCACCTCCTCCTACTAAACTCAGTCAATAGCCTTCTGTGAAGATGTGGTAGAACTCTTTGGTGTTTCGAGATG
>JADBJO010000266.1:149236-159236 GCA_016801955.1 Conus betulinus | reverse complement strand
TGTGTTTGTTTCGTGTGTGTGTGTGTGTGTGTGTGTGTGTGTGTGTGTGTGTGTGTGTGTGTGTGTGTGTGTGTGTTAGAAGTGGAGGTTATTTCTTTTAATGCATTTTACTCTTGACTTTGGCACATGAGCAAGCTTATCAGTGAAATGTCTGATGTGAATGTATTAAGATGAGCTGAGAGTTGGCTCACTTTGCATCCTTGTTCATCACGCTTTGTACCACATGGAATAGCTCCCCTTTATTGAAATCGGTCAGTTTCTTTCCCCCCCAGCCATGAAAGAGTTAGAATGACTGCACTCCAGATATCGGTTTCGTTGAGCTATTTTCTCATAAAAGGGCTGGCGGTCAGATGTTTAAGAACAATTGTTGGTAACAAGAATTCTGTCAGGAAAGACTCTTTCAAGAAAGAGTCCCTCTTTGTCTAAAGACTTCTTTACTTCTTGTGTGTTTCTGCACTTTTTTCCTTAACCAGATACACTTGCCAGTAGAGGCTCCCCCTCTCAAAACATACCTAATAACTGACGATTTCTGAAAGCGATGAAAAGATGCTAGTGCATCACCGCATAATTTGTTTTAATTTTTGTTACCCCTTCCCTGCAGATTAATATTTTCAACCTGGACAAGGCTGACTCAGAAAAGGACATTGACCGAGCTATCCTGTATGCTTTGTTGGGAGGTGAGTGTATTGTACAGGGTGTATTCTTTGGTCATATTCAGTCGAGCTGCCTATAGTCAAACAGTTACCACTCATTTCTCTGTGACCCAGACAGTAGTACTTCAGGTGGCCAAAATCAGTAAACCTATCGTTGTACAAAAATGAAACATGCTCTGTGTGTTACTGAGACTTTGCCTAATTGAAAGTTCAACACTATAAACCTGTAGATTTACACAAAACGTTACTTTATTTCACTTTCTTTAACGGACAATTACAAGAACTGATTGGAAATTAAAGTGATCAAATTGTCACCTCGTAACTACATGTTTCCCTTTATAGAATGTAGAAATTATTACATGAAAAATAAGATGATTAAATTGTGGACTCACTGCTACGTGTTAACTGTATTCCAGTGATGATCTGCCCTGTGTGTGAGTGAACGCCCAGAGAAACGTGGACAACGCGTTTCGACCTCGTAGGTCTTCTTCAGGTGAGACACAAATGAATAAAATAATGAAAATTCACTAAGGTTTGATCACTTCAGAGTTCAGCGCAAGGAAAGTTCCTTGCGCTGAACTCTGAAGCGATCTGAAGCGATCAAAGCTAAGTGAATTTTCGTTATTTTATGCGTTTGTGTCTCACCTGAAGAAGACCTATGAGGTTGAAACGCATTGTGTTTTGTCTTGCGACTCGTTTGTCCACATTTCTCTGGGCGGTTCGCTAACATTTAATTTAGATTTGTTTAGATTTCCACCTGCAGTTGTCTCACTTTGCAACTAGATCTGTGTGTGATGGCTTTGACATTGCGGGGACAGGCATGTTTTGGATGGGTGGGGGTGGGTGGGGGGAAGTAGGGGACTGGAATGGAGTAGGAAGTTGGGGAGGTGGAGGGGTGGCAAGGAGGTGGGTAGGGTGAAGGGGGAGGAAAGAGAAGACAGAAGGGCTGTGGATGATCAGTCTCATTCAGTGGGGATGGGTGTGGAGAGGAGAAGGGTGGTGGGGAAAAGGTGGAAGGCTGGATGAGTTGGGATGTGAGATGAGGGAGAGACGGGAATGGAGGGGGAGGGGGAGGAGGGCTAAGGAAATATGGTTCACTTTATGACTGGTAATCAAGATTGCTTGTGATTTTCCATGAAGAACTGATGGAATGTATAGCTGTCGTCTGCACACAGTAGGCAGCTATTAGGGAGCAACTATAACATATATCGACAGTGTTTGACTGAACTAGTTCATCTTGGTTCTTCAACTGCCATTTGGCGGGAACCTTATTCTCTGGTATCAGTTCATCTACCAAAGATAAAAGAGAGAGCAAAAACTGCTCCAGTTAGCCAGCCAAACAAACAAGGATTAAACACTGAACTCAATTCCCATATTTGTACACACATACACACATTTGTGCATGTGGGTATGCATACACATACACACACACCTTCATACACATTTGTGTGCACACACACACACACACACACACACACACACACACACACACACACACACACACACACACACACACACCCCCGCAAGCTCATACACAAGCGCACACAAACACGTGAGAGAGAGAGAGAGAGGGATGGGTAGAACAGCTGATCCTTTTGTCTTTTCTTGTAGCAAGTGTACTGGTTATAACACCCATGTGATGTTTTCCCATCTCAGAGCAACACCATACTATTCACATGTCAAATAATGAGCGATTTGAATTGTGACCGTATAGCTTCCTGTTGTTCAAAGCACAAAACGTTCAGTTTATTTCCTTCACTCACATGTGAAACTTGGTGACGGCATGTACCTGCTCAGGTCTTCTCTGTGACACCAGTCAGTGTCTCTCCTCTGGGATATCTGAACTTTTGACCAAACCAAGCGTGACCAATCATAACGCAAAGTGGAAATTGAAAAGATCTGCTGAAGCACCCGCACTCCCCTCTTCCCTCCTTCCTGTCCCCCTGACACAGTGACCTCATGCCAACGGTCAAGGATACGTATGGGAACAACAGTACTATTGGTACTATTGGTGTATGATTGCAGAGTTGTACACATAAATGTTGTAATTCTTTTTTTGTTGATTTTTTCCAAATTTAACACGTTTTTGATGGAAATTTTGATTGCACTGTCATTTAATGTTTTTGTGAACGACCTGGAATAAGTGTACCCCCAAAAAACAAACATATAAACCCAAAGCAAGAAACAAACAACAAAATGAAACAAAACAATACAAGAACTAAAGATAAGAAGACAGAAAGAAGCAAAAGCAAAAAAAAAATAATGGCAGATAGATTATGCTGAGCAATAGGATATATATTATTTTTCCCCATTATCATCAGCTTGAAACTATGTCCTTTGTAGGTTTTTTTTTTTTTTTTTTTTTTTGTTCAGTGTGCGCATTTCTTAGCTGTGAAATTGGTATTTTCAGACCACTGAAATTCAGATGTTAAGCAGATGAGCTTGTTTTCTCTGTCTTTTATTTGACAGATGTGACAGAATTTATGGGTATGCTTTTCAGAAAATCAAAAGAGGCATTGGTGAGTGGAAGTCATAATATTGGTAACCGGAGTCTGATGTGTGATTGACATGAGAAATTTGTTAGTGATGCATGTGATTGGCTTGAAGCTTATTTGAATTTTAGAGGTGTGGAGAAAAAAATTCTGATGCATGTTTTTTTTTTTTTCTCTTGGCAGCACTTTCTGGCAAACTGTTTCATGTTATCTGATATATATTGCTGATCATTGAAAGATTTGACAAAAAAAAAAAAAAAAAGTTGTAATTTTTGTTAAGATTATGTTTGCTTATTGCATGGGTAGCTTTCACAGCTGCTGAAAGCAGTGTTCAATTGAGTTATTTTTAACATTTGAACTTGAAATTATTAATCAATTATTTTTAAAATGAAATTTAGATCAAGATGCTTTTGCTGTGAAGATCTTGTGAAAAAAAAAACCCTTTAGGAACTGGTTAATGTAAACATTATTTGATTGCATGTATACTTTTGAAAGAGCTATAATGCCTGCTTTCCTAAAAAAAAAAAAACACAGTGTGCAGAAAGTATTTATGATTGTTACAATGTGTGTGGTTGAAGTGAAGTTACTACTTTGATTTCTGTCAACATGAGGTGGGTCATCTCTTTGTGTATGAAGTTATGACGTTCTGAGCAGTAAGACCATTGTGATGAGTACAAATGTCATTGATACAGGCTGACTTGAGAACTAGGCATGTGTTCGTATCCTTGCTGTAGGTTGCAGCTAGATGCTTTTGCCTCACCATATTGCTTTCAGTTTCTTCAAAACTGTTGGCTTCGATATTTTTCAAGGATTTTACTTTGCCTCAGTCCTTTTCGCTGTCTCCTTGCCTCTGTTTGCCTGATTTTATCTCGGTCTTTCTCTGTCTGTCTGTCTACTTCTGTTTGCCTGTCTGTCTGTCTGCCTGCCAGTCTGTCTGTTGGTCTGTCTGTGTCTGTTTTCTCTCCCTCTCCCTCTCTCTCTCTCTCTCTCTCTCTCTCTCCATGAAGATTCATACAATGACCCATGTAATCATTACACATAAAATTATGTGTGCATGAATTGAGTTAGTGTGTCAAATAGAGATATTTTGTTGCAAGGGAAAAAAAATAACGACAAAAACAACAGCAGCAACAACAGGAAGTTTGATAAAATAGTTGGTGTTAGTGTCTTAGCGGTATGGAAATGCTTGCCATTTGCATAGACCGAAATGCATGCATCTTTAATGCATCTTAGTTCCTTAGTTTTATGACTCTTAGTTCCATTTTCTATTCTGTTTTCACTTCTAACATACCTCACCGTCTTTGAGCATCTTGTGTGCACCCTCTCTTCCTTTATCTCTAAAAATGCCAAAATGTTTCTTTGGAAAGGGAGATTTAGATATTCATGGATTATATCCCTTGGGTCCCTGGTGCAGAGCTAACATACTTGAACGACTGATTTTTTTTTTCTTCAAAATATTAGTCTGTACAAGGATCAAGAGCTGTAGATCTATCTAGTCCCAACACGATATGAAGATAACAATTTAGATGTATGAAAGTGATGTTCCCTGTTTGTTTCTGTGACAGTCTAACACAGACTTCTTGGGCAGAAAACTGAAATCTGGACTCGCTTAGAATGTCAGCCAGAGGAAACTGGATTAAAAAAAAAAAATCATGACTTTTTTTTGCTGTTTTTCATAACCTCTGGCAGTTCAGGGTGATATACTGAATGTCTGGCAATGTATGCGACCTCTGCCATGAAAATGTTGCAGTGCACCTGCTGGTCATTGATGTAATGTAAGGAACCACCTGTAAAAGAAGAGATAGGATTTACAGAAATCTGCCTGAATCACCAGTGCTGATGTGAGGTTCACGTCAGTCAGGTAGCTGGCCTAGAGCCTGACCACTTTACATGAGCATGATGTGACGTGGCAGTTCTGGGCCAGTGGGGCTATGTTTACATGCCAGCTAGGCCAGGCAGTCTCAGCAACCGCTTGTTGGTAAACTAGAACTGACCATCTTCTCTTGAAAGCGCGTTTCAGTATCAGCACTGGTGATGATCCTGGCAGTTTCTTTTCTTGTGGATGCAGCCTCTTAAGGGTGATTCGAGGATTGACCCAATGACCACGTGGTGCAGTGCAACATTTCATCATGACAATAACCCTCCGATGTCAGGACTCCAGATGCTTCTGGATGTCATTTCCTCATGGGCGGTCATGGATCAGGTGATGGTGATTTGTCAATGCCAGTATCATGGATAAATGACATCGTCAAACTAGACATTCATCACAGGGAGCAGATGACCTGCGACTTAAGAGCAGTGAATATGGTGCTGTTTGTGAGGTACAGGCAACCAGCGTCACCAGCTGGCTGGTCTGTGACGTGTTCGGAGTGTCCACTCTGTTTTTATCCATGTTGGGGACTGGCTTCATAAAACCATGTCATAGGTTTTGAGAACTCATGTTGGAAGAAGGAAACAGTAAGTCATTTAAAAAAAAAATTAGATTCTTACCATACCATCCTTACCAGGATGGAATAAATCACAGTATTTTTTCGTATATTATGCCCATGTTGCTGTGGTTTGTGTCTGTTGGCAGCCAACAAATCGAATGCCAACTCTCAGCTGGCTCTGGCCCTGGCTTGGAATCGTTGTGACATCGCTCGACAGGAGATCTTCACATCCAAGAAACAAACATGTCTGGCAGGTCAGGAATAATTCTTCAATGTCTTGCAAGCTTGATCCAGTCTCCCATTGTGACCTGACAGATTCTAGTCCTTCGTTCCCTCCTTCTTGTGTTCTTATGTATGAAAATCAAACCTCCACCTATCTGCCTCTCTTCTACTGCCTCTCAACGACTTGTAATTTTGTTTTGGTTAACTCTTAGATACAAATTTTATTGTCTCAAACATTGCTTTTTAGATAGTTAACTGTTATTTGTTTTTATACACAGACATTGAGTATAGAGACAAACCAAAAAGAGAAACATGGAGAGAAGTTTTTGTCATACCAATGATAGATAATTTAAGTATTCATGGCTCAGTGAAAATTAGTTACGGGTTATAAAAATGATTGAAAAGGTGTTCACAATTCAAACAATGCCTGCAATAGGAGGTAGTTCATATTTGTATGAAATGGTACAAGGTTTCATCAATTTATCAAGCACTGTTTCCATTTTAAGTTTGATTCTGTCTTTCGTTTCCCTTATTTTCTCATTCTCTCTTCAGTAAGACTTGTTCACATTTATTAATATTCTATTTAGAAATCGTCTTCTTCATTCTCCAGCTAGAACTCCAGCATTTACCATTGGTGAGGTTTTGTGAGTGTGCAACCATTGTCATACTATTTGAATTCATTATTGTCTTACGAATACCCTGCACAATCAAGGATAGCGTGGGATTTAACATGCATGCAAAGTGTCTTTTCGATAGAAGAGAGCTGAAGTCTGCCAAACTGTTAACTCTTCTAAAGTCTGGGCTGTGTTAAGTGGGAAGTGAACGTAGGACCTTTGGATCAAAAGAGCAGTGCTGTATCCACTGGGCCAACCTGTCTCCTAAATGATTTATGGAATAGACACAATGGTAACTATGTATGTTGCACACAGTTTATATCTTTTGTTGGTCCCCCCTCAGCAAGCAGACCTGTACAACGCCATGTTCACGGCCCTGGTCCAGAACCGTGCAGACTTTGTTCAGCTGTTCTTGGACAATGGGGTGGACCTGAAACTCTTCCTGACTACTAGCACCCTCTGGAACCTCTACTGCAATGTGAGAATTGTGGCTCATGCATTGGATTTGCGTGGTTGTGTGTGTGTGTGCTGCTTGTATGTGTGTGTGTTAAAACTTTGTTTGGACGATTTAAAAAAAAAAAGGAAAAAAAAATTAAAACTTTTTTTGACGATTTAGGAAAAAAAAAAGGGAAAAAAAAAGAAAATCCTGAGCCGGGACTTAACCTACTGTAGAACAGTGTTAGTACCAGAACATTTGGGGTTAGAGACTTTAGCTAGTTTATCTGTAATGTGTGAGAATGACAAAAGAGGACTGGGTTTGCTGGGTGTGTTTTGTGTGTTTGTGTGTGTGTGTGTGTGTGTGTGTGTGTGTGTGTGTGTGTGTGTGTGTGTGTGTGTGTGTGTGTGTTCACTTTATGCAGTGGGTCATTGATTATGGAGCTTTATCCATATGTTCAGTGTGTCATGATTTATGAAGTTTGATCCATGTGTACAGTGTCAGGGGTTATGGATTTTAATCATGATCGTGTGCATGTGTGTATGTGTGTGTGTGTGTGTGTGTGTGTGTGTGTGTCTGTGTGTGTGTGTGTGTATGTGTGTGTGTGTGTGTGTGTCTCTGTGTGTGTGTGCGTGTGTGCATGCATGTGTGCGTGTGCACCTTATATAGTGTGTCATGGATTATAGTGCTTTATCCATGTGCTCTGTGTATCACGGTTTATGAAGTTTTTTCCATGTGTTTTCTGTGTCTTACAGAGTGCATCACAGATCATGGAATGTGATCAATGCGTTCAAGTATGTCTTGGTTTTACGGAGTGTAATCAATTTCTTTCTATGTGCTCCAACCAATGTCTTGAGGATTATAGAGCCTGTATCCAGGTGTGCAACGTGCCATGGTGAAAAGAGTTTGATCCACGTGTTTCACAGTGCCCTTGTCAGTGTGTTGTGGATGATGTAGCTTTGTCCATGCGTTCGGTGTGTCACAGTATATGGAGCTTCACCCCAGTTGTCTGTGTTGCCTTCACAGTGCATTGTGGATCCAGTGGATGCTGGCGCCAGTCTCCTCAGATACCTCATCTCACACATGAAGGTAGGTGCCACTGGTGGCTGTCATGTTTGTATCATTGTTTTGAGGGGTTGTGGTGACAGGGTGTCCCTTTTCTCATTCTTCTTGATGATCTTTTTTTTTTTTTTATATCCTCCCCCTGTCTTACAGTTAGTCTGTCAGTCTCTCTGAAGACTTGTCAGCTAGTGTTTTTATATGTTTGCCAGTGCTGTAAGTCAAAATATATTGCAAACAGGAAAGAACGTTTCCATCAGAGAGATGGTTTAAATAAGGTGAAAATGCCAGATTTACATATGTATGCTTCTGCCTTTGGGTGATCTCCTTTCCTTCTGTCCATTGCCCCGTTTATGGTGTCCGTCCCCACTTTATTCACACCCACCCCACCCCAGTTTGTATCCCTACCCCTGCACCCTACCCCTGCACCCTCCATATCCCAATTACATGCACATGCATACGCTACTATTTGCGACCAAGGTCTGATGAAATTGGACATATGGAATAAAAAGAGTGTCAGAAAATTAAATTGAAGCCAAATTTAGAAAGGGGGGGGGGGGGGGGGGTTTAGTTACTGCCAAGGACATTGACAAACAAAACACAGGATGAGACACGATGCATTTCGACCTCTTGGGTCTTCTTCAGGCAAAAAAAAAAAAAACCATCACATTTAACATTTAGGACAGTACAAACAAAGAACGAAGAGTGACTTATCTGTTGTCCATGTGGTAGAAAGAATGGCCGCCAGACAGAAACGACGAGGGGATCATGGGAGAGGAAAAGGGGGGGGGGAGTGCATGGAGGGAGGGTGGGAGTGAGACGATGGGGTTGTGTAGTTTAGTGGGGTGGTGTGATATATGTGACGGTTTTGACAACTCATGCTGTTCTGATTTTGCTAGACTCTACACCAGCTGAAGAGTTGTTGATACCTTGTGCTCAATTGTCTGACTTTTCATGTGTGTCTTAAGTTTGTGACAGACTTCAAAGAAATAGTGCCGTGATGTAACATTATATAGTAAAGAGGGAATGTGGCATTAATCAATATATCGTAAAGTTTAAGTGTGGTCCATTTCTGTGTTATGCTTCTTGCTTTTTAACATACTCAGACGTTTTCCAAACTAGTGAAAAATATTTTAACAGTGATTCTAAATTTTTTTTTTTTTTTTGTCTGTTGGTCACCAGAAACTTGTTTATTGTTGGGAACATTGTAAAGGGGGGGGGGGGGGGGGAGTGCTTTATTTTCATTGTATTCTGTTTGCAGCAAACATGGGCAGCATTTCTCCTGTGTCGGGGCACACCTGACTTTGACAGTTTCCCAGATCTGTTACTGTACATCAACAGAGTGATTGTGTACCTGCTGCAGGATGAAAGATTCAGTTTCTACACTGGTAAGTATTATCATTCAGGAGCTCTCATCGTTGTATCCAGGCATAGGAAAAGGGGCAAAGGAAGAGGGGAAGTACCTAGGGGGAGATTAAAGATAGTTTGTTCAGGTAATTAAAACCATAATTGTTGAACAAAAATTTTGGTGGCTGATGTTACAGAAATGGTAAAAAAAAAAAAAAAGAAGAAGAGGGAAAGGGGCAGGAGAAAGGGTTATGTAGGGGGGGGGGGAGGGGGGGGGGGGGGAGGGATGGGGTTCAGGGGTGAGGGGCAAATCATTCTGCAAGCAGATCATTCTCAGCACTAGTGACAGAAGAACGTGTTTCAACTAATAAGAACCAAACAGATGAAGCAAACAGATGGAACCAAACAGATGAACCAAACAAATGCCTCTGTCTTTTCTCAGTGAAATCAGTCATAAGTGCAACACTTATGGCTTCTTTCTTTTTTTTTTTTTTTTTGGGGGGGGGGGGGGGGATGGAGGGATGGAGGGGGGGGAGCAGGGGGGGGGGGATGTGTATGGAGCAGAAAGGAAGAGAGAGGCAGGCAGGGGTTGGGTTGGGGGTGGGTGGAGGTTGGGTGGCAAGAGTGGGGACGGGGTTGGGAGGGTGGGGGTAGAGTGGTGGGGAGGGGGGTGGCTTGGTGGGATGGCAGAGCCCTGTGCACATACATCAGATCTGCCTCCCTGTCTGTGTGATGTGTGTAGTAGGTT
>JADBJO010000266.1:109236-144236 GCA_016801955.1 Conus betulinus | reverse complement strand
ATTGAAGAAACTGTTCTTTGGAGATTGTGTTGGAGGAATTAGTGTGAGATTATGAGGCTTTCTGGGCTGTTTGAGAAATGTTCAGCAGCAGAGATTTTAAAACTTTAAGACGGGTGTATTGGAGAAGCTGTTGTTGAAAAGATTTTGAAGCTTGAGCCGTGTCTCCCCTGATGAGTTCCGATCCAGCGGACGAAAGACCTAGGAGCAGGCGATACATGTAGATCTGCCTTCGAGAGGGATTGCGATGATTCCCTCATGCAGCTAGTGAAGGGTTTTCATTTTTTAAATATTCATATTTTTAAAAAATTAAAAGAAAAAAAAAAGATTTTGAGCTTTTGGAAGTGTTTGAAATGATATCCTTGAACTAAGTCGAAGCATTGAAAGTATTATGGAGGAGAAACAATTCTTTCAAAATCTGTTTTGCATAGACTGTTCTTGAACAGGGATGTTAAAAGCTTGGCAGTGGACACTCAAACCCAGAAGTCTGCTCCTGTGATATAAGATTTTTTTGCACTGCTGCCGAGTCACTTCAGTGGTGTTCAGTGGCGCCTGTTCTGATCTAACATACGCAGGACACCACCTACTAAGCCCCCTACTGACGACAATAATTGCTTAGTCGCGGAGCCGGCGTGAGTGAGCTCTCCCTCCGGAGGGCGCCACCACGTCCGTCCAACGACAGCCCCCATGGACTCGCCGATACCGGTGACCCCGACGGAACCAAAACCAAGGCCACAGACGTGGAGAGGACATCGAAAAATGAGGTCACCATGAGAGCAGGGCATGAAGGGCCACAGAATTTGAGACTTTTTTTTTTTTATGCTGATCGATGAGAATTGAGGATGATTAAGATGATGATGCTACGGATTTCCATTTCGGTCTGAGACTACATGACAGGGCTGTACTCTACGCTTCCTTTCATAATATATCCCGGCGTCAACCAGGCCCGAGATATACAGACACCTGCAGTGTTGGTCAGGAAATTTGAGCAAACACTCTCAGAAACGCATCCATTAAGTGGATGAAACTCGACTGTGTGGTCCCAGTCTTCCCAACTGAGTCCGCAGCAAAAACTCAACTCTGGGTAGGAGCCGGCGGGGCAGAAACAGGAAGCTTTCGGGGGAAGTGAGATGGGAGAGAGAATGGAGGGAAGAAGAGGGTTGATGATGTCAGATGGGGTGGGATGGAGGGTGAAGTGTAGAAAAGGGATGGAATGGAGGGAGCAGAACAAGAGTCTGGGTGGGTAGGAGGGGAGGGGAGATGTTCTGCCCAATAGCCTTAGAAACCATGCATTTTAAAAATTTAATCTATTTCATCTGCTCTGGGCTTCTTGCAGTGAGTGTGAGCGGTCGGCAGTCAGCGTGCTGTCAGAGTGTTACAGTCGGGACAAGCAGCTGACCCATCGCCTGCTGGTGCGGGTGTTGGAACACTGGGGCCACACCACCCTCCTCGGCCTGACCGAGTCCTACGAGCTGATGGAGTTTGCGGAGCAATCAGCCTGCCAGACCAAACTCACCTCAGTCTGGAAGGGCCGCATGGCTCTGTACACTTCTCACTTGAAGGTCTGCACTTGTTGGTTGGTTTGGTTGTCTGTTCTAGAAAAAGTTGGCATTTTGTGGAAAAGACATTGGAGCACATGGCGATAAATGGTTATCTTTGATCTTTTTCATTCAGAGAACATTTTAGAGTTGGAAAAGCAGAAATAAGTGACAAGGTTAAGAGGAGGCACAGCATATAAGATCCGTGTTTTATCAAGGCTTGTGACTGATGAGAACAGTGATTACGTTGACAAGCCATTGTATATATTCTTCAATTCATTTTTTTGTTTTGTTTGTAAGTTTTAAGCAAATTATGTGGGCTTTAGGCTATGGGGACTCTGAGAGGTAGTCTAAAATGTCACTTTGTTGTTTTTTTACTTAATTTTTTGGTTGCTATTTCACCTGTTATCTCCTGTGTCCCTGTCTCAGTGACATTACCCTCATGATGGTCATTCTGGCCCCTTGTCCACAGTTCCCCCTAGCTTGTCATGTAGCAGCTCAGGCTCGGGGTAATCCACTTTGAGAGTCAGTGTGAGATCACCATGAGGCAACCACCACCAGAGGGGACACAGCACTGCTGCTGAGTCACTCGATAGTGTGCAGTGGTGTCTGTTCTGCTCCAACATACACAGGACACCATTTACTAAGCCCCTACTGCTGACAAAAAATTGGTTAGTTGAGGAGCCTGCCTGAATGTGTGCCCTTCTGGAGGGTAGCCCTACGTCCGTCCAAAAACATTGCCCACAAAGTCCTTGGTTCTGATGACTTTGACTGAAACTCACCAGGAATAGACATGGAGAGGAAACCAGAACTGAAGTCGCCATGTGAGCGGGACATGGAAAGCCACAGAATTTGAAACTTTTTTTGTAATGGTTGTCACTGAGGGTGATGGAGATAATGCTATGGCATTCCATTCTGGTTTGAGACTGCGTGACAGCGCTGTACTCAAGGCTAGCTTCATGATATTTCCTGGCGTCAACCCGGCTTGAGACATGCAGGGTTGGTCAGGACATTTGAGCAACACTCAAGAGAAGCAACTATGAAGTGGATGACACTATACTCAATAGTCCGATCTTCCCAACTGAGCCCATAGCAAACTCAACTCTGGGTAACTAACTGGCCAAATGCTGAAAAATTTCACTAGTATAAAACTGCACTGGTGGAAATCCTGTGGTGATTTGATGTTAAAATTGTTGGCATTGGGGGTGTTAGGGGGATTATCATTGGATGGATGGGGTGACACAGTGCAGAGGGGGGTGGTGATGCATGGTGGCTGTGCAATAAAGCAGTACAATCAGTAGCTTAGTGGACAGCATGTTGGGTTTGTTGGATTGGAGCGTGCAACACTAAACTGTGCCAAAATGCCATTGCAGCAGTGCAACATCTCTCTACTGGGTTGCTCTGGATGATCTGATACTGACTGCTCCCTGTGGGTTGCCGGTGCTGGAGCCATGTGTGGGGGAGCATGAGGAAATGACATGGTATTCAGTCCATCAAGGGTGCATGAATGATGAGACTGCTAAAAAAAAGAAAAAAGAAAGAAAGAATTCTCCTGCAGTTGTTGGCTTGTTTCATTCAATCCCTTCTCCCTCTCTCCTCCTCCTCTGTCCCCTTTTGCGTTTCTTTTCCAGATCTTCTTCTGCACATTTTTGCCCATCTTCATTCCTTTCCTCAAATTCAACAAGGACTCAAAGAACTTGGAAGACGTGGATGATCTTTTGATGATGAATGATGATGATGATGATGATGAGGAGGAGGAGGAGGAGGGAGGAGAAGAAGGAGGAGGAGAGAAGAGAGCAGTTGTTGGAAGCCCCTTTACCTCCCCCAAACGAACAGTTCCAGCCCTGAATCGTGTGGAGCCGGAGCCCCTGCCTGACTCTGATGGGGATGGACTGGGCTTTGTGGCGTCGCGTGCTCGCAGAGACACACGCATCTTGGCAGCCCGACTGAAGAAAGTGAACTTGTTTGATTTTACTGCAGACAACTTGAACATCGTATCGGCCATCTACTATTTCTATGAAGCACCTGCCACCAAATTCTTCAGCAATCTGGTTTGTGTTTTTTTCATAGGTTGGGATGTGTGTGTGTGTGTGTGTGTGTGTGTGTGTGTGTGTGTGTGTAGTTAGTTTGAATGTGTGTGCTTGTATGATTGTATTCATGTATTAAGACATAAGTGCTTATGTATTTGTGTGTGTGCATGTGTTGTGTGTATGTGTGTGTGTATGCTCGCATGCACGTGCACCTATAAGTGTGTGTGTGTGTGTGTGTGTGTGTGTGTGTGTGTGTGTGTGTGTGTGTGTGTCTGTGTGTGTATGTGTGTGTTTGCGTGCGTGCACATGCATGTGTGTGCGTGCGTTCTCATATGTGTATCCGTGCATGCTTGTTTTTGTTCCAGCTGTCCTACTTGACGTTCATGAGCTTGTTCAGCTATGTGGTTCTGGTCAAGCTGGCCCCTGCTGATGAGAACAACCCTCCCTCCACGGAGGAATATGTCATCTGGGCCTGGCTCCTCACCTGCATCCTGGAAGAGATCAGACAGGTAGCTGAGCATCTCACTGGGTCACAGCATTAGAAGTAGGTGACTTTGAACCCATGATGCCTGGCACAGAACCATGGCAGCATGTTCACTGCCCTTCTTGGCCTGTTGTAATTCGTGCAGCATCCTTGAAGTTCTTGACAAATCTTCTCTTCTTTCATCTGAGATGGTGAATCCCATGAGTGTATTGCCTGAAGTGGATCTTGATACTGACAGAATTGTATATGTAGTTTCTCCTAGCTCACACAATGCAGTGCATTTGTGTTATTTAGCTCTAAATTGCTTTTGTATCAATGGGTGTATGACAATTCTGCATGTTAAAGAAACCGAATTAAGAGCTTTCAGGTATATTTTTAGTCCATCATCAAAGTACCATGATTTTTTTTCAGTGTCTTTTTTCCCACTTTTTGAAGAAGAGGAGAGCTAAAGAAAAGGGGGGGGGGGGGGGGGGGGGGGGGAGGGGTAGAGTGATAGTGAGTGGTAGGGGGCTGTGGGGCTAGTGGGGGGGGGGGATGGAAAGGAAAAGGGAGCTGACAAATGGAGGGAAGAGAGGGAGATGGATTTAGGAGATTTCACAGTGCTCATGCTTTCGTTCAGGTTCTGTTTTTTGTTGTGGTAGTTATTTCAAAGTATTGACTCAAGTATTGAATAGGTGATTCTTTTTGAGAGCTTTATGATCATGTAGTGTAATTTTTTTGTACAAGGTAAGAGTGGTGTGGTTCATGTGTGTTCACTGACAACAGCGTTTTGAATAGCCTTTCCTGAAATGAAAGAAAGTGTGTGTGTGTGTGTGTGTGTGTGTGTGTGTGTGTGTGTGTGTGTGTGTGCATGAATGTGTGTATAGGTGTGTGTGTGTGTGTGTGTGTGTGTGTGTGTGTGTGTGTGTGTGTGTGTGTACATGGTTGCATGCTTACCTATGAATTTACATGGATTGTGTGTGTGTGTGTGTGTGTGTGTGTGTGTGCTGTGTGTGTGTGTGTGTGTGTGTGTGTGTGTGTGTGTGTGTGTGTTTACGATTCCTTGTGTAATTAAGCCAACTGTGTGATGACTTTTCCGTGCGTTAATTATTAAAAATACATACTGCATTGCTGAATGGAGCCAGTTTGAAGTCTTTTTCTCTGTCATTTGCAGCTGGCTGCACGCGATCGCAAGTCTTTGAAGTACAAATTCCGCAACTGGTTTGGCAACTTTTGGAACTGCTTTGACGGCATCATGTATCTGCTGTTCTTGCTGTCCATTGTGCTGCGTTTACGCTGAACAGGGAAAGCTTTGTCGGGGCTCGTGTGACCTACAGCGTGACCTTGACCTTGTTCTTCCTGCGGTCTATGCAGTACTTCTACCTGGAGCAGAACATGGGGCCCAAAATCATCATGATTCGCAAAATGGTCAGTACATGGAAGGGGGCGGTTTGGCTGTGTTAGCATCGTCCATGCTGTTCCAGGTGCATAACTCCCCTTGCTGCAGCCCATTCTGGCGTACAGTTATGCTTCTATACCAGGACTTGCCTGTCAGAAGCTGGACTTTGTCAGGCTGCTTGTTTTGCTTCATGTTTCCACTTTCACGTCACTTACTTTTCAGGTGCTGTGCTTTGTTCAGTTTGTTCTTTTTGTGAAGGCAGGATGAACAAAGAAATTTGTGAAGCTGATTCTTTAACCCTCAAGAGAGATGATTTTGACTCGACTTAGTAAGATAAGATAAAATAATGTTGCTTATAGCCCAGCCGACCGCAAAGGGCCATATCAGGGCTGTCACCACGTTAAAATCAACTCACAGGTCATTCATTCACACATTCTTTAAAAAGACATCGTCTAAAAACTCATCCAAAACTTTGTTAAAAATCTTTCCACTGGAAAATCTTAGATCCGATGAAAAAATGTTAACTCTTTCAAGAACTCAATGATCGCGTCAGGCGGAAACATCTCTGAACAAGGTTTTCATTGAATCTGCTGTAAAATGTTTTTGTCTCACATTGTGCAAATCCCAACACTCTAAAAGAATATGTTTCATTGTGAGTGGCACATGACATGGAATGCACCAAGGAGCTTCTTCTCTCTTTAATTGACTCGACTTGATTCTGATCTGATTTTTACTCACAATGCTGGCCATAACTATTTTTCAAAGCTCTCCTGTTGTTGTAAGTATATTTCCCCCTCAGTTTTTTTTTTTTTTTTTTTCGGGGGGGGGGGGGGGGGGGGGGGGGGGGAGATTTGTCTCCATTATAGTTCATGATCTTGCTTTGTGTGCCAATGTCTTTCCTCCATAAGAAGTAACAGAACTGTGTTTTTTTTTAAAAAAGTGCTAGATATAGCAGACAGCGTAAGAAATGCGACTGCAATACACTATATTTTTTAAAAAGTGCTAAATATAATAGACAACATAAGAAATGCGAACTGCAATACACTGTGTCCCAAAATAAAGAACACAGGCAAAAAAGGTATCTGCTCAAATTTGCTGATCTATCACAGGCCCCATAGAGGCAAAGAGTGCATCGTGAGAAGCCTCCTTGGATGAATTCCCTCTCACCATTTGCAAACGTGCTGCTACTGGGCTGGTCTATTTGTGGCCTTGTCAGTAATGAAGTTTGGAAGAGTCCATTTGTAGAAGTGAATGTGTAGTATTGCTTTCAGTTCAGGATAAACTGTCTTTGTGAACGAGCTTCCCCCAAAGGTGAAAGTGGACAAATTTCTGTACCGCTGCCATATATATGATGTGCTCCATCTGTGGAGGGCTTAGGTGTATTTGTATGATACATTATTATTTAACATCAGATCAGATTAGCATCGTCTTATCGCAGTTCTAGTGATGTTGTGCATGCATGTGTAATAAATAGGCTCTTGAACCACAGTCTGCCAGAATAAAAAGAAACGATAATATTGTTTCTTTGTTCATTGCTTACTCCTGTGTTCTCTTTTTTTTTTATTCTCAATGTGTCTCTCAAAGGTGTTCATGGTGACAGTACAGAAGTCTGTTTCACAAAAAAATCCTAGATGAAAATCAACGCACAGAACCCAGAGCAAAGAAATGCTGATTCAGTAGACAATACATAACAGTTGCACAATAAGGCTTACTCAGCGCTTAATACAGAACAGTCATGTGAATTTTAATCAGCTCTTCATTTTTTCAGATGTCGCATATTACATACACAAAAAAATGCTCACAGTAAGAATCTCCAGACTGCAGCCAGCTTCAGCATGCTTCTCATTCTGGTTGTGATCTTGGGGAGGAGGTGGGAAAGGGGAGCGGGGTTGATGGGGCAAGGAGGAGGAAGACGAAAGGAGGGGGAGGGAGGTTTCACTTAATGCATTTTTTCGAAATTGGTACATTGCACTGTTTTGTATGTTTAATGTATTTTGTCTTTTTTAATGTAACCCTGCTGTCTGCTTCAGCTTTATTTTTAAACAAAGACAAAAATGCTCTGTCTTCCTACTTACGACTCCAAACAAATGCCTGGTCTTCATTAGGTGTGGAGCAGTGCCAGGATTCCTGTTAAAAGATAAAAAGAGTGGGGAGCTAACTCTTCCTGTAACCACCAAGCCAACAGGAGTAATCTCCCCCCCCTTTTTTTTTTTGCTGTCCCAACATCTACACCATATACAGAGGCAGTGCACCCACAACTCTCATTCCAACACCCCGTCCATAGCCACAGCCCAGTTGGCCCTGCTGCAGCCCCAGCACCAGCAATCCACAGGAGCAGTCAGTGTCAAGTCGTCAAGAGGCAACCCACCGGAGGAGACGCTACACTACTGCTGAGTCACTTCGGTGGTATTCAGTGGCGCCTGTTCTGATCTAACATACACAGGACACCACCTACTAAGCCCCCAGCTGATGACAATAATTGCTTATTCGTGGAGCTGGCGTGAGTGAGCTTTCCCTCCAGAGGGTGCCCACCACGTCAGTCCAACGACAGCCCCCATGGACCCCCCGATTCCGGTGACCCCGACGGAACCAAACCAAGGCCACAGATGTGGAGAGGACATTGAAATTGAGGTCACCATGAGAGCAGGGCATGAAAAGCCACAGAGTTTGAGACATTTTTTTTAATGCTGATCGATGAGAATGAGGATGATTAAGATGATGCTACGGATTTCCATTTCGGTCTGAGACTACATGACAGAGCTGTACTCTACGCTTCCTTTCATAATATATCCCGGCGTCAACCAGGCCTGAGAGATACAGGCACCTGCAGTGTTGGTCAGGAAATTTGAGCAACACTCTCAGAAATGCATCCATTAAGTGGATGAAACTCGACTGTGTGGTCCCAGTCTTCCCAACTGAGTCTGCAGCAAAATCAACTCTGGGTAGGAGCTGGTAGGGGCAGAAAAAGGAGTATTCTCCCTTAATGCACAACAATGCGCCCTGAGTAATTGAAATCAGTTTTCTCTTTTGCTTGGCAAGTGAAACATACATCACAAGTGGACTTCACGAGTTTGGTTTCATCATGGATTCTCAGAATCGGCCATTTGAGTTGGCCTTTACCACTCAAGAGGAAAGCGCTCCATCATTTCCAAATGAAGAGAACACAGAAAACTCCTGTGTTAGGCTTCGTTGTTTCAGTCGCCATCATCATGGAACACCCAGGCACCTACCAGGTTGGCCAGGGTCCTCCTTCTTATTCTTCCAGAGTCAGCTTTTCATACTGGAAGGCTAGGCTGTCTGTGAGCTTGACTCAGATGAAACCTGTGCTGGCTGCACCAGTTGTTCTTCTTTTTTTTCATGCAGTTCGTGCAAGGGTTGGATAGATTCCACATGGTGCTCAATTTTCAGCTGTCATCTCGAATGCTTCGACAGTCTGCCGACTGGGGCTAGGGCAGTACCAGATGCTCCCTGCTTCACAGAGAGAGAGAGAGAGAGAGAGAGAGAGAGAGAGAGAGAGAGAGAGGGAGAGAGACACAGACAGAGACAGACAGACAGACAGACAGACAAAGACACAGAGACAGATTTTAGAGAGTTTTTTTTTTTCAATCACAGAGAGTTACTTTTTGAGCCGTTGACAACAACATTAACAATTAACTACAACAACAAGAACAAATGTGAAAGGGAGAATTATTGAATGAAGTGACCACACTTTTTCAGCTGAAGGACCTGCTGTTTCTCTTCTGATCCTGCTGGTGTTCATGGTGAGTTTTGGCGTGGCGTATCATGCCAACCTTTTCCCGGAGTCCCCTGCCACCTTTCGCATCCTCGTCAACATCCTGTACTACCCCTACTTCCAGATGTATGAGAGATGTTTCTGGAAGACATGAGAGGTGAGGTTGTGGACATAGAGTTGTGTTTTATGAGATTTGTAAAGAGGGAAGACATGGAGTGTGTGTGTGTGTGTGTGTGTGTGTGTGTGTGTGTGTGTGTGTCCCTTTTCTTCAGTATTGGTAAGACTGATTAAGCTGATAATAAACGCAGTCAGTCGCAGTGTGTGTGTGTGTGTGTGTGTGTGTGTGTGTGTGTGTGTGTGTGTGTGTTTGTGTATTAGAAATGAACATTTCTGCATGAAATACAAGGCTGTGTCATACACAAAATGTGCTGTGAAAGGATTGCAGATAGAACAGAAAGAAGAGATTTGTATATATACATTGTCCGCCAGAACCCTTTCTTCCAGGCCCAGCTCCATGAGCGCTATGTTCTGTGTGCAGGGGAAGACGTGAATGGCTGCACCCGCAACGAAACTATCTGGCGTGAGAACGTTTTCCAGCGGTGTCCAGAAGAGAACGTCATGGTGCCTCTGCTGTTGGCAGTGTACATGATCATCACCCATATTCTGCTCATCAACCTCCTGATTGCCATGTTCAGGTACTGCTATCTGCACTGGCCAGAGTCAGGTGGAGGTGTCAGTTTACCTTTACATAGCCTTATCTTTTTGGCTTAACGTGTTTATGTCGGATTTCTAGAGTTTCAGACAAACTCATCAAATGTGGGTAATACTTTGAAATATTGCAGGCCAGGAAGTCCAAACTGCATCAAATGCATCAAATGTTTTTTTTTCCCCACATGAGTTTGTGCATTCTTAATTATAACTGACCATTTTGGTCACTGGCCTTCAGTCGGAGGATCTGGACTGAATCAGTAGATCACCATTGACTGCCCATTTGGTGACCTCACACAGTGCCAGTTTAGCTTGAAGCAATGTTCAAAGCCTTATTTCATTGGATAAGCATGAGTATGGATGGGGGCCAAAGACATGGATATACCTTTGTGCGTAGTGTACATTTTAAGCTAAGGTGTAGATAGATCAGTCATGACTTCTAGCGTACCATTTTCTGGTGCTTTAGCATGGCCTGAGTGTATGTTTCTGTAGTTTTGAACATGTGACTGACAATTTCCTTTGCATTGGAAATTGGTGTGGTTTTGATGATAGGTACCTTGGTCATATGCCTGGGATTCACAATGTTTAAAAACTTTTGGGCGTTGATGGAAGCATTTTCAAATAGAGGCTAGAGAAGGTGCCTCACAACTCCATGTCTCAGTACTGAAACCTTTCTGAATAACTTGTATAGGAAGGAAACGAAGGGTCAACCTGGACAGGCTGGTGATTGCGGATGGGTGGAGACATTCGAATAAGTTGTTAAAAGGTTAATCTAGCTGTTCTGTGCTGAACAGTCTTGGTGGCACGGGATATACGCACACTCAAAAGCAAATGTGTGCATTTTTAAGCAGCCAGTGCTGTCGTTGGAACTGCTTTTGAGAAGAATGCAGACTACTATGCAGGGAGCTTTGTGTGTCAGGAAGTGAACTCTCACATAACGTTTGGCATTGTAGATTTCAGTGTCCAGCTCGTTTAAAAAAAACTGACCAAACTTTACGCCCAAGCCCATGATGTCTCAGTAATGTGCTTTTTTTTTCATGTTCCTGTGATTTTTTATGTTACTGCTGTTGTGATTTCTGGGCTAATTATCCAGCAGTGCGGCATTATGTTCCAGCCGAAATTTTAACACTATTCAACACTGAAGTTTGGTTTACTATGTTTAAGGTACACTTTTAATACTATCCTACACTGAAGTATGGTATCATGTTTTTCATATGCATTTGTAAGACTACCCAATACATAAATATATCATGTTTCACTCCAATTTCAAGACTATCCAGCTCTGAAGTATGGTAGCCTGTACAATAGCTCAACTTTAAAGACTATTCAACAATGGAATATGGTGCTGTATGCTTCAGCTCCAGTTTGAGGAGTATCCAGCATTGAAGAGTGCTATGTGGTTTTTACTTCACTTTTAACGTCGTCCAGCAATGGGGTACGAAGTGTGGGTCACTCCACATTTAATTATCATAGCTATAACGTTAGTTACATGGCACTTATCCTTGGATAAAGACCTAGTTCTGAGCACTGTATAGTAAATGCTTTCATTTACCCAAGAGGCCTGTCAGCCTGGATAGAACTGACAGAAGACGTGCCTACTGGCGCTACATTCTGTTGCTTCCTGAGTCATTGTCAAATATCAATCACTCGTTTGTTGTGTGTGTGTGTGTGTGTGTGTGTGTGTGTGTGTGTGTGTGTGTTTTACCTCATTCTTTTCATTTTCACAAAGGGTGTATATTTGTCATCAATACCAATGGCCAGACTAACCTTCTCTTTGGAAAGTTGATGGGGATTTTTGTGTGAGTGCAAGACGTTATAGGGACTTTCGTGCTTGGAACCTGGATCTATAGTCTCATTTGAAAGAAGATCCTGGAAGTGGAGTCGGAGGGAAAAAATCCCTTCGCACCAGAACAGTGTGGTGAAGCTTCGAACCCATAATCCCAGGTTCACCAGAATTGCAAGTCTGGTGCTATAACTGAGCTATTCCAACCCCCAAAGAATACCTCACACTGGAGTGTATTGAGTGGTTTGGCTCTGCTTTCAAGACTATTCAACTCTGAAGTGTGATTTGTGGTTCAATTCTGATTTTATCTTCCAGAACTGTAGTGTGGTGTGTCATTCAGCTCTGCTTTTAAGACTATCCAGTATCTCAGAATAGCGTTAGTTTTGCATGTTTTATTTCCACTTTCAAGGCAGAAATATGAAGTATGCCATGTGGTCCTTCTCTACGTTTAAGACTTGTCAGTTTGAAGAATTGCATCATGTTTTAGTTCCTTGACACTAAAGTATAGTGTGGGGTGTTTTACCTCCCCATCGAAAACTAGCCGATGTTGATGTAAAGTGTGATGTGTTTCAGCCCCACTTTTAAGACTATCCACCACTGAAGTATAGTGTTGGGTGTTTACCTCCCCATTGAAAACTAGCCGATGTTGATGTAAAGTGTGATGTGTTTCAGCCCCACTTTTTCATCACCCAGTTCAAGATGAGCCAGTAGTGGAGAAAGGGGTAGTGTGCTTCTGTCCCACTTTCAGGCATATTCAGCACTGAAGTATGGTGGTGTGTGTTTCACTTACATCTTAATAACTACCCAGTACTGAAGTGCAGTGTCATGCGTTTCAACTTTACTTTTAAGGCTGGCCAACACTTGGATATCGCATCATGTGTTTGAGCCACATTTTAAGGCAATCTGGAAGAGGAGTATGGTGCATATTTCCCAACACTGAAGTATAGTGTATCTTCTTTCAGCAGCATGTTTACGACTATCAAACATTGAAGTTTGGTGTCACATGTTTCATCTCCATGTATAAGACTATCCAGCACTGGAGTATGGTGTCATGTGTTTCATCTCCATCTGTAAGACTATCCAGCACTGGAGTATGGGTGTCATGTGTTTCATCTCCATATGGTGTCATGTGTTTCATCTCCCATATGGTGTCATGATATGGTGTCATGTGTTTCATCTCCATATGGTGTCATGTGTTTCATCTCCATGTATAAGACTATCCAGCACTGGAGTATGGTGTCATGTGTTTCATCTCCATGTGTAAGACTATCTAGCACTGGAGAGTGGTGTCATGCGTGTCATCTCCATAGGGTGTCTTGTGTTTCAGCTACACCTTTCAGATGGTCCAGGACAACTCCACGCGGGTGTGGCGGTTCAACCGAGTGTCTCTGGTGTCTGAGTACTGTGACCGTCCTGCCCTTTTCCCGCCCTTGGTTATCATTGCCCACGCCTTCCGCTTGATCCGATGGGCTTTGTACTGCACCACTGGCATGGGAAAGAGGCAGCATTCCCTACGTAAGCACACTTTGGACCAGTGTTACAAGATCAAAGTGTTTTCTGATATCATAGACAGCAAGGTAACTGTGTGGTTGGTTTCTGTATGAAACGAAGGGTGTTTTTTATGGTGTGGGTTTTTTTTTTTTTTTTGCATTACGTAATAAAAAGATATTTGTTGGGTAAACATTTTATCTGAAAAACAGAAACGCACAACTTCCTCAAAACCAGCACCTTTAATACACGTTTTAGACATGATGATTTCAATGTAGTCTATTGAAGACTCCAGACATTTGGATAGCAGGTTTCTATGTCAGTTCGTTAGACCCCAGTCCTTTGGATAGCAAGTCGTTTAACATCAGTTCTTCAGACTTGTCCTTTGGTTAGCTTGCCTTAAATGCAAGTTTTTTTTTAAAACTTTAGTCCATACGATAATAAGTATTTGATATCATTTCTTTAGACTCGGTCCTGTAGATAGTTTGTCTTTAACGTCACTTCTTTAGACCTTAGTCTTCAGGATAGCAAGTCTGTCAATCATTTTAGATAGCTTGTCTTTAATCACACCACTTTAGACCTCAGTCCTTTGATAGCCTGTCCATCAATCATTTTAGATAGCTTGTCTTTAATCTCATCACTTTAGACCTTAGTCCTTTGATAGCAAGTCTGTCAATCATTTTAGATAGCTTGTCTTTAATCTCATCACTTTAGACCTTAGTCCTTTGATAACAAGTCTGTCAATCATTTTAGATAGCTTGTCTTTAATCACATGACTTTAGACCTCAGTCCTTTGATAGCCTGTCCATCAATCATTTTAGATAGCTTGTCTTTAATCTCACCACTTTAGACCTCAGGCCTTTGATAGCAAGTCTGTCGATCATTTTAGATAGTTTGTCTTTAATCTCACCACTTTAGACCTCAGTCCTTTGATAGCCTGTCCATCAATCATTTTAGATAGCTTGTCTTTAATCTCACCACTCTAGACCTCAGTCCTTTGATAGCAAGTCTGTCAATCATTTTAGATAGCTTGCCTTTAATCTCACCACTTTAGACCTCAGGCCTTTGATAGCCTGTCCATCAATCATTTTAGATAGCTTGTCTTTAATCTCACCACTTTAGACCTCAGTCCTTGATAGCAAATATTTAATGTCAGGTCTTGTGACCCCAGCCATGTTGATAATATCAGTTCTTTAGACCTCAGTCTTCTGACAACAAGTCTTCAGTATCACTTCTTTCACCACCAGTCCTTTAGATAGCAAGCCTCTGATGTCAGTTCTGTAAACATCAGTCCTTTTGCATAGCAAGCCTTTGATGTCAGTTCTGTAAACATCAGTCCTTTTGATAGCAAGCCTCTGATGTCAGTTTTGTAAACATCAGTCTTTTGCATAGCAAGCCTTTGATGTCAGTTCTGTAAACATCAGTCCTTTGGTTAGCCAACCTTTGATGTCAGTTTTGTAAACATTAAGCCTGTGGATAATAAGCCTTTGATGTCAGTTCTATAAACATCTGTCCTTTGGATAGCAAGCTTGGATGTCAGTTCAGCATCAGTTCTTTGCATGCCTTGGATGTCAGTTCTATAGATATAAATCCTGTGTCAGTTTCTATAAATCTCTGTCCTTTGGATAGCAAGCCTTGGATGTCAGTTCTATAGATATAAATCCTGTGTCAGTTCTATAAACATCTGTCCTTTGGAAAGTAAGCCTTTCATGTCAGTTCTATGAACATCAGTCATTTGAATAGCAAGTCTTGGATGTCAGTTCTGTGAACATCAGTCCTTTGAATAGCAAGCCTTTGATGTCAGTTCTATGAAACATCAGTCATTTGAATAGCAAGTCTTGGATGTCAGTTCTGTGAACATCAGTCCTTTGAATAGCAAGTCTTGGATGTCAGTTCTGTGAACATCAGTCCTTTGAATAGCAAGCCTTTGATGTCAGTTCTATGAACATCAGTCATTTGAATAGCAAGTCTTGGATGTCAGTTCTGTGAACATCAGTCCTTTGAATAGCAAGTCTTGGATGTCAGTTCTGTGAACATCAGTCCTTTGAATAGCAAGTCTTGGATGTCAGTTCTATGAATACCAGTCCTTTGAATAGCAAGCTTTTGACACCAGGTCAAGCAATGCCGAGGTCTTTGGACCTCGGTCCTTCATAAAGGAAGATTTTTATACCAGTTCTAGCAAATCTTTGATATCACTTCTCAGTTCTTTGATTTGCAAGTCTTTGATATTGGCTCCGGAAAATCTTTAATATTAGTTAATTATACTTTAGTTCTTTAGACAGAACTACCTTAGTTCCTTAGACAGAACTATGTGATATGCATTCCAGGAAATCTTTGAAGTCACCTTTTTTTTTTTTTTAACCTCAGTTCTTTTGGTAGCAAGTCTTTCAGGTCAGTTCTTTACATTCAAGTCCTTTAGACATTTGCACTTTAAAGCAACTTCTTGTTTGCCTTCTTCTTCTTCTTTCTCATCTCATAATTACATTCTTCTTTTTTTTTTTTTTTCTTTTTGTAGGGGTGGAGGTGGGGGTTGCCTTTTTCTTCCACATTCCTTGGCTATGTGAAAGGTTAGTTTGATGTTTAGGACAATATACATTGTTTTTTGAAAGTGATCTTACCATTTACCTCATTCTTTTCCATGAAAGTTCACTGCACAGGTTGGGTATGGTAGTCTGTGCTACCTTGATCAGCTAGAGATGTCTGTCTGATTAGACAGACAAACAAATCTCAGTTTAGGTTCAGTCTCAGTATGGTTACAATTGTCAGTATAGGTTCACATCATTCTTTGGGAGAAATGTGAACGTATACTGATAATTGTAACTCTGTATTGAAAAACAAGATGCAAGGCATATAAACGTATCCCAAGTTTATCTTCAAACGCGTGTGCAGTGACAAAACGGGGAGAGACAATTTCAGGTTAGTGGAAGAAAAAAAAAAAACTTGACAGTGCGGTAGTGATTCCCCTTATCGGACTTGATTAAAAAAAAAAGCTATCATTTATAGCCGTTAGTAAGGGCTATTCCTATAAAATAAAATACCAGGCATCGTCCATGACCCATAATGAACATACCTACAAATTTTCAGAAAGATCAGCCCAGAAGTTTTGTCTGGAGCGATTGGAACACATTTTTACCACAGACAGACAGACACACAGACAACATTTCTTCATTCCCATTCTAAAATACTCCCTGTTCTATAAGAACTGGGAGTACAAAAAGATGTGGCACTCAAGTCAATACAGAAAATCTGGATAGAATAACCCCCCCCCCCCCCCCCCCCCCCCTCCTGTTAACAATTAACATGTTAGTAAGATGGCAATGATTTGCTCAGGATGGCGTCTGACAGAGCCAGAGCAGATGCGGCTGACATTGTTTGAGAAGAATGCGGTAGAAAAAAAAACACCTGTCCGCATCACGCCTACACTCCAAGCTCAGTCTGGAAAGTCGGGTCAAGAGCACTGCCCTTCGGTCAGTTCAGCCAAGCAAGCATGGACACTCAGCACACGTGTGTGTGTGTGTGTGTGTGTGTGTGTGTGTGTGTGTGTGTGTGTGTGTGTGTGTGTTTGTGTGTAAATGTGTGTGTGCCTGTGTGTGTGTGTGTGTGTGTGTGTGTGTGTGTGTGTGTGTGTGTGTGCACATGGAAGTGTATGTGCATCTTTGTATAAGTTTATGTGTTTGAATGTATGTCTGTTTCTTTTCGTCCTGCATATACACACTACACCACACCATCTTTCAGTGCAGTACATGTCATTGCACTGAACAACACTGCACACCACAACGTAACACACCTGACCACTTGACACTACACTGTGACACTGAACTATGACATTACACTATGACACTGCACTATGACACTACACTATGACACTGCACTATGACATTGCACTACACTATGTTACATGACGCTACATTGATCTGCACTGCCCTGCACTTCACCGGCTACACAGTGGATAGGCAGATGTAGTCTCAAGACGCTATGCCCACTCCTCCCTGTCCACTCCAAAGTCATAGTTTAGCGGCCCCCTTCTGTCTTGATCTCATTGACTGGTGATGTGTGGAGAAAATGGATGGTCCTTTTTTTGAGAGTGCCAAGAATGAGACTGACTCAAAAAGGGGGCTGCTAAATTAGGACTTTAACCTGTATTCTTCCAGGCTGGCGTTTTTATGTAGAATAAAGGTTGCTCTTTAAACTGTGGCTTAGCTCAATCATAGTACACACATGCCACATTGCTGCTTGCTTCAGTCCGCTCCATCCTATAGTGACAGTGGTAAAGCCCAGTTTAAGCTTTCGAAACTGAACTCTACACCCCTGCATTACCCCCCCCAGCCCCCTTCTCTTCCTCCTTTTCCCCTCCCTCCCCCCATCTTCACCCATCCACCCCTTTAAACAGATCTGTTTTGTGTAACTTGTTCATATTTGCTCCATTACCAAGTCTACAATCCAGTTAACATTTCCTGCCAGTAAAACCCTGCCCCCTCCCCTCCTTTTGGTTTGCTCTTGTTTTTTTTTTTTTTTCAAAAATGAGTGTCTGGCGGTAGCTGTGTCAAAGAGGTTGTCACTGTACTGAACAATGCCCGGCCCCTCTCCTGTCCTGCCTGCCAGGCTGGAAACGGTGATGGAGGAGCTGGAGAGGATCAAAGAGTTCCTGCAGCCTTCAGAGGTCACCCGCACCTCCCTCAGTCTGCCGCCGCAGTTCGACCCCGATCGCCAGGGGATGCCCAGGGACAGCACCGTGCGACTGCAGAGAGAGAGAGAGATGATGGAGCGGCCCCCTCTGCCCGAACAGTCATCCGCCAAACAGTGGGTGAAAATGTTTGGAAGTGGTGGGAGGGTGAGATGCATGGGGGTAGGGGAGGAAAAAGGGGAGTGTGTGGGAGGTGGGGAAGACAGTGGAAGAGGTGAAGGGTGGGGAGGGTAAGAAAGAAGCATGGGTGAGGTGAGAACGGTGGAGGTTGGAGGTAGAAGTTAGAAAGTGTGTGTGTTTTTTATTTAGTGGTGATTAGTTTTGGCTTTAGATAAAGATGTGATACTGTAGGTAAAAGTTGTGTGTGTTTGTGCAAGACAAGGTGAATCGCTGGTTGCCTCTTCAGGTCTTGTATATTCATGTGCAGTTTTTATATGTTATACGAGTCAGTGTGTGTGTGTGCATGTGTGTATGTGTGTGTGTGTGTGTGTGTATGTGTGTGTGTGTATGCATGCACGTGGGCAAGTGTTGAAAAGGTTATTCTTTTTGAAAGCTTTATGATCATGTAGCGTGCTCTTTTTGTATGAGTTAGAATGGTGTTGTTCATGTGTGTGTGGTTGGTGAATCCATTGGTCCATTCTCTGTGATTTTAAGTGTATGTAGAGTGTATATGTCACTGTAACAATTTGTAGATGCGTGTGTATGTGTGCATGTGTATGTGTGTGTGTGCGCACATGTGCTTGTTACCAATGGGTAAATACACAGAATTCTGTTGAGATAGCACAGTTAAGTACAGCTCTAAAAGCCTTGAAAAAAAAAATGCCATGATGCAGTGGTAGCAGGTTATGAACACAACGGTTAGTGTCATACATACACTTAAAGGTTGTGGGATCAGAACCCGTGTAGAATAATCACTGTCACAGTGAAATTTTGCGACCTGGAGTTGAATGGGTGAGAGTGTCAGGTGGAAGGACTGGAATCACACAGTCAACTTTCAACCGGAACATGGATGCAAGGTTCTTCACTAATATTGCAGGTGTTTGTATAGGACTTGGATGACACCAAGATATCAGAGCCATATAACGCAGTTTTAAAACAAACAGGAATGGTATCATCACTTTGATTATCGTAAGCAAAAATATTATCTCTGGTTCTATAGCTCTTCATAGTAGTGTCCTGAATAATGAGAGCAGGTGCCACCGAACATCACCACGGTGACCCAGCAGCAGTGCAGTGTCTCCATGGGTGAGTGACTTTATGACGATATGATGCTGAAAGGTCATGGTGTGGGGTGTATGGGGGGACTCATGATTAGCTGGAAGGTAGAAAGACTGTTGAGAGGATACAGAGAAGGTACCAACAAAAACGTTAAATCTGTTTCATGCTTTTGTGCAGATCCAAGTCCCAGTCCAAAGAACTAGACTCACTGAGCCAGAGAGTGGATGGCGTCATAGGTCAAACAGCAGCCATGAATGAGCGCCTCAACCAGCTCACTCTTCTCCTCCAGACCTCTCTGTCATCACGTCCCAAACCTGAACCTGCTGATGCTTAAAGAACAGCATGAGCCAAACCTGTCATGGCTGGCTTAAAGAACAGCATGAGCCAAACCTGTCGTGGCTGGCTTAAAAGTTGATATAGTCACAATCCAGTGTGGCTGACCCAGTGTCGGGCATTTGCTGCTTTTGCAGTTTATTTATTAAAGACATTTGTGACCTTTTGCGCTTTATTTACCAAAGACATTTGTTGTTTTTGTACTTAGGTGACAGACCATGTCCATAGGTGCCTGTGGTCCAGAATCTCTGCCTGAAGATTTGCGTGAACTGCTGACCAACACTGAACATGTATTATTACAGCACACAAAAGAAACCATACAGGCATTTGAATTTGATGATGCAACCATTTTTCACTCAGAAATATCCATCATCAGAAACTCTTTTCATACTTAATTCATAGTTAATGTTGTTAACTAACCTTTAACTTTAAATTATTTACTTGTGTTTTGCAATTGCATTTTTGGATTAATGCTTTAAAAAAAAACAAAAAAACTTTTAATTCATATTCAGTGATTTTGACTAACCCTTAAATGTAAATTATTTTCTTGTATTTATCAATTGCATTTTTGGATTAATGTCTTTTCTGGATGTCAAGTACTGAATCAACGAATTTTCTCGCTACACATGCACACTTACCCACCCACACAGACACACACACACACACATCCTCTTTCCTTTGAGATCTGCTGCGGCAAAATTCACTGACGTTTACACATACTATCTTTTTTTTCCTTCATCTGTACCGTAGAAATATGTTATTAGTTGTCATAGTTATAGTAGTAAAAACTGGCAAAAAACGGTCTACAGACCTTACAGCTTAAACATGTCCAATCCATACTGCAGTAGTATTGTTTTGTTTTATCGTGTAGTGAGTGCATCAAATACACCAGTGTAATCCTTTTTCTGTAAACTGTGGTATAATCTTGTATTTCTGTCCACAAAATTTTTTTGAAAATGTTGCGTGCACTATTCTCTGAAGGAAGTGCCAATTTGTGCAAGTGTTCTACTGTTTTTAAAAAGATATTTTAAAAATTCTGCCATTATTATTGTAGGTAGCTGGAGCAAGTATCTGTTCAATGTGAATGTCACACACTCTGTTGACTATATTGTATCTGTATTTTATTTTATATATATTGTATTTCTCCTTATCTGGCCTGTTTCTTTCAACCAGTGGTTCTTCCTGAAAATTTTAGACCTTACATACTGTAGCTGTCCAGTTGTTTCTTCATTGACTGCTGTTGGGCTGGCAAAGCATAAAACGAAATGAACAAATAAAGGTGTTGTCTGTGCAAAGTTTGCAAAGTATGTAACTCTAGGCGACTTGGCCCATCTGTGACCATGGCTTTCTGTTCAGAATATGAGTTGCTGATTTGCAAAACTGTAAGAATTTAGGAAATTATTTGTGATATTTTTTTCACTTAAGGAGTGGAGAATTATTCTTTTTGTGACATTGATAAATGCTGTCTCAGGGTTTTTGTTTTTTTTTTTTTGGTTTGTTTTGTTTTGTTTTTTTATCTGTGGCCAAAGAACAGCTGGTTCAAATAATATGCATGAGGCTAGGGAAAACAATTTTTCCAGTGTGTGTGTGTGTGTGTGTGTGTGTGCGTGTGTGTGTGTGTGCCCATGTTTAGGCTGGGTAAAATAACAAGACTGTGCGTTGTGTGCATCTCCAATAAATGTTGACATCTTGCTACCTCTCTGTCTCATCATTAATGGTAACTGCAATTTTATTGAAATGTTTTGGACTAGACAAAGATTGAAATCTTTTTTACTTCACTTTGAAACGTTCTGTGAGGACATCACAAAACAGTATTTTGAGTTGAAATATGCTGAAAATGCAGCGTTTCCTGCAATTCCTGTTTGGCTTACTTCTAGAATACTCACTGCTCTAAATTATGTGGGCTTCTTAGAAATGGATACTTTACCTGAAAACAGTGTCCTGTGACATTAATATTAGAAAACATTTATCTATTTTGTACGATTGTTTGTGGATGCAAGTGTATTGTACAAGGTGTTTTATGTGTTCAGTGTGTCCATGCAAGTGTTGTGTGTAACATTAACATTAGAAAACATTTATTTATTTTATTTGTGCGACTGTTTGGGGATGGAAGCGCATTGCACAAGGTGTTTCATGTGTTGAGCGTGTGCACGCAAGTGCGTGTTATTTATTTGTGTATGCATGTATGAATATGTTCACAAACCTGTGATATAGGTGCACATTTATTTATTTATTTATTTTTGTTTTTTCTCTGGCTGAATTCCTTGATGCGCCCCTGACCTGAAAAAAATCTACCAATCTTTGACCTTCAGATATACTGCGTTCATGACTTTTTACTGCTTCCAATTCACACTGCACACGTAAATTTATCTGTCTGTGTGTATGCAAGCAAGTGTGTACCTTTGTCACCAAACTATCCAACCTATTGTTGATTTACCTCGCAGAGTCTCCAGTTTTGCCGTTTCTTAGTCAGGGACTTTCACTTCTCTCCATCATTCTTCAGCCATCTGTTTATTCATGTGTGTCTTGAGTGTATGCGAATGTGTGACAGAGTTATTTGTGGAAAACTCAACCCTGTTGTTGATGATCCTGCCTTTTATTTCAAGAGTTACGTGACATTACTGGTTGTACTATTTATTCTTGTGCCTGAAACCTGACCTCATACCTCATAAGAGATTCATCCAGCACTTAACTGATGACTTGACGGTTATTTTTTTTATTTTTTTTTTTTTTTCCTGATGAAAGCTCAACCCAGTGCCATTTGGTATTTGAGAAAAATTTTCAGGCAGCACTGTATGTGCTCAGGACATTTTCCTCATCAGTTTCAGCATATGCCAGTCCAGATCCGACATGAGGTTTATCTATTTTCTGTGTTTACCTTCTGTTTAGTATGCCAGTACGTGGATGGATGCTGAATCTCAGTTTACGTGTTTACTTAGCCATAGTCATAAATTATAAGTAGAAGCCGGATCTCAGATCTTTCTTTTATGAAGCATATTGTTTTCTTTTGACATTTTTTATTTTTTTGAAAGGAATCGGTATGGCTTTTAAATGATTTTGATCAATGGAACTCTATGATGATGCATAATATAAGGTGTTTTTTTGCTCTAAAGTAGATGTGTATTTGCAGTTTGTGATTTTGCAGTATTCATTTTTTTTATATATCCTTTTACAGAAATAAATTTTGCTCAAAAAATGGATGTGCACAGGAGTGTTTTCTGTGTTGCCGTCTTACCTTTCATGCCGTCTACATGATTGTCATTTCAACCCCCACAGCTGCCCCCAGATGTGTTCTGTTGTAGCCTGAGCACACGGAGTCCACTGGGGGTTCATCAGTATGGCATGAGGCAACCCAACAGGGATTCTGGGAAGACACTGTACTGCAGCCTGCTCATTTTATACACGCTCAGCAGTGCCTGTTTTGCTACAGCTTAGGAAGGACCCTGCCGTTGCCAGTTTATGAACAACAAGATGTACACAGGATGGCTGTGTTTGGGCTCTTTCAAAAGAGTACAAACACTTACACATGCTACAGTAGAGATAGGAAACACTTATTTAATATACATGTGACTTGGCTCCTAGTCAGAAGTAGTGTCAACTTCAATCTGTTTCATTTTTAGAGGTTAAGACTGAAATTGTAATGATAGTAGCCTATAGATGCAGCTTTCCACTCAAGTTGGTGTACAAAAAATCTAAAACATTTTCTGTACTTAAAAAGAGAACTAACACTCATAAAATCAATCCCTTGCCTTTAAATCCATTCGCACCTCCTTCTTTCATTACCTAATATATTCAGTGATCACAAGCAGTTTATTCTATTTATTCCACAACCACTGTACACAACTCCTATCACCATTCAATTTGACAGGAAGTACCTAAAAAAAAAATTAATGTGCTGTTTGTTAAATGTATGTATGGATGACGTTCATACACCTGTTCTGATCACAATCATTAGCTTTGTAATAGTGGAATAATTTTACAGATTTTTGTAGTTGTTCCTGACAATGTAAGAAATGATACACAGCCTCTGCTTTTCTTTTTTAATGCCAACTTTTTTTTTTTTTACTTTCATCAATTTATATTACCATGGGGAGGCAGGGAAGGGGGGTTGAAGGAGGGGAGGAGGGGAAAGACAAGAGAAGCAGAGATTCTGTGCATTTTTAATGACATAATATTCAGATCAAATCTCGCTGAGTATAGGAATGCACATGTTTGTGAGAGAGTGCAAATTCTGCAGTCAAAAAAAAAGTCTGCCAAAAAAAGTTCTGACATCACATTTCACAAAACCGAAGTGTACCAAAAAACCCTGCTTGTGCACTGTTTCCTACTGGTATTCTGTCCTAAAAAGCCACAGACCTCAAAACCACTGAACCTACATCTAACTGCAGAGCTTTGAAGAAGCTCCAATAAATTGTTTTTGTGTGGACAGACTGACAAACGGGTCCCCAAAACATATCCTGTTCCACAGTACTTGGTTTGACTACAAGTAGAAATACAACAGACCTGTTTACCCCAAATTCATGTAGCTGTAATATCTCGGACATAAACTGTAATCTGAATGAAAAAAACAAACAAAACCCGTAATCTTCATAATCACAATACTTTAGCAATTTCAAAGATTTAGAAGAACTGGCCGTTGGTGCGCAAAGACGGCTTCGTCGCTATCTTTGACAAAGTAAAAGACGCAAGGCATGCTGGGAAATATCTTCTTACTGCTTTTGACTAAAATGATAGCAGATGAAACTTCATGTTTAACAATTATCTGTCTTTGATTTTTTTCCTGTAATTTTTTTTTTTTTTTGGGGGGGGGGGGGGGGGGGGGGGGGGGCATAATTCCTGTAATTTCAATTTTTTTCCTGTAAAATTATGGCAAAATCGGAAGGGTAAACAGGCCTGAATACAAAGACATTGTAAAGATATAAACTCTACAGTATATGTATACAATAATAATGAATTTACAGTGAACACTTGCAAAAAATATTACATATGTAGAGATAATTGTGAACAACTCTAAGATACATTGACTGGTTTTTCAAAAAGGCAAAAAAAGGTGGGAAAAAAAATAATGTCATCGCAAACATCATTTAGGTAATTACTTTCAAGTTTCAAAAGTATTGAAAAACAGTATTGAGATTTCAATGGAACATAACTATGCTTTGTCTTGTCACCTGAGCATTTGTTGAACAGCTGTTTCACATAAACACACGTATTGCTAAAGCAGATCAGAGATACTAAAATAAAAATCATATGAAATAGTAAACATTTTAAAAAGTTATAAATCAGAAAACAACAACAACAAACAACAAAATTACTCTTATTTCCCTGCAAGTACTTTATGCTGGAGTGCAATCTGGTGGCTACTAGAACGATGGAACTGAAATGAATTATCCTCCTCCACTTCTGGAGTGAACTCCCTTTGTAAGGTGTATTACTGACTTGGCCAAGTTGTTCTCCTTTTTCATGGATACAAGTTGTACTAGGTCAGAGCTAGCTCTCCAACTTCAGTATCAGGTGTGTCATCAAATCAACAAAAATATTTTGCCATCAACTCAGGTAACTCTGAAATGAACCCCCCCCCCCCCCCAAAAATACAAAGCAAAACAAAAACAAACAAAACAAACTCTGAAATGAACATAAAAGACAAGTAAAAATCTGCAGAAATGTGCCATGTCAAGATGGTTCTCATAAATCGTGGCTTCTGTGTTTCCTTTTGTGCACAAAGTGTGTGCTTGCATCCTTTTAGCAGTCTGATGTTTCGAGCCATCATGAAGCTGGCACTAAAGACAGATGTTGAAATCATGTTGCATAGCCCAGTTGAACCCCGAAGCCAAATTCGGGCTACATGGAAGTTCAAATCAGAATATGTGCAAATTAAAATCCAGGTTAAAAGCCATAACAAAGTTGAACTCAAGCTGGAGAGAGGTTTCTTTTATCTATGTATACTCTCACATGTGCCCCAGCAATAAATGTATAACGATTTATTTTTTTTTACATTGCCAGTTATTCCCCTCATGCTGCTTCTCTCCTCCTCTCCACTTCCCAGCTTCTCTTTTCCACAGAGATTCCTGCTCTGTGTCGTTAAAAAAAAAAATTCCATTGCATTTAATGCAAAACCTTAACAAACATATAAAAAAAAGAAAGTTCTTTCACTGAAATCTGTATCTCTGTTGACAAAGATACAAGGTTAGAGGTAACATGCATTATAATAGTCAATGTTTTTTTTTTTTTTTTTTTCTAAACCAGAAAAAAAATCTGATATACATGGCGCAAAATATAAATAACTTGGACAACACATTTTAACGTCTGCAGTAACCCATCAAGAGAAAGAATACTAACATAAAACAGCTGAAGCATTTTTTTTTTTTTTTCTAAGGAGACCTATAACCAAAATAAACATACATAAAACCCTTTTTAAAACTAGACATGATTTAAAAAAAAAAAAAACTTATCTCAAAACACCGCCAATACACCAACAATAAACCAATCACACAACTTAAATTTGATGCAGAAATATTAAAAGTAAAACACAAAATCTTAATGAATGTAATTTGCATACGATGCTTTTTCCACTAGCTTCTGGATATGATTTCCCCCAGTTTCTGCATTATTTTGTATTGGATATTTGAGTGCCAGCCGGTGCCAATTCCAGCTGCTCTACCTGGGGTGAGTACACCACCACAAATCACTAACACCCAAACTGCACTTCTTTTGTTTCTTTCTTATTTTTGCTGTCCATACATGTTGTTGTTTTACTCATCAAAGTAGATTTTTCAGCAGAAACGTTGACAGAGACATCTTCCTAGTTACCAAGGATCTTTCTTCTTTTCTTTTTTCCCCAAGCACTTTATGTGTGCTGTGCACAGGACCTTGAGTTATTATCTCCTAATACAAGACTGCCACTCCCACCACTACTTGAGGTCTAATGCAAAGGGGGAAAACACACATCCCCTCCTCTCCCCATAAAACATGAGAGACTCAAACCGCCGACTCCATGTATTCGGGCCTCTAGGAAAGTGTGTACACTCCATGAACGTAACTCCCAACAAAATGTCGTATCTCCTTTGACAACAGTTCTGAAGTCTTTCTTTTAACCCTACAGACAGCAGATAAATCTTTTAAAGACCAATGGTGTCCAGTGGATTTGTATCTTTTATGACTGAAGGTGACTGTTGGGACTGTACCACACTGTCAGGTTTGGGGGCAGTTTGCGGCACTCTAGATGCACAGGCTTGACTCATCTCCCAAAATGTACACTGTGTTCAGTAACTTGAAACTCCAACCTGGCTGCCTTCCTTAACATACATTGTTTTTCATCATTGCTGATCACCGAGAACGTGAAAAACATAGACAAAACTTCAAACAAGCTGTGAATACAAAACAAACACACATCTGCTGGAATGTACATAGTATACACATGTAACGTGTTTTACACAGGAAGAAATCTGCTTGCACACATAAATACCAATAACCACACAAACATAGGTAAAAAAGGGTTAAAGGTGAAATTCCCATTGCTTCATGGTCATAAGGGCATAGACGCTTAAAATTTCATATGCAGGGAACAGCAGAATGGAAGGTGTACCCCTCTCTCTCCTTCTGCCAACTTGACCTTCCCTGAGCTGAATCAGGTATCTGATTATCGCTGGTGAACAGTGAGAGCTTTCAAGCCATTCAAAACCTGACCACAAGTGGTTTGAACACACAAGCATCAGCTCTGCATGCTCTATGACAACTTGACAACTGATACCTTGAGATACAAAACAATTTGACTACCGATACCTTCAAATACAAAAACACTTACAGAGTAACCTTTCTCACAATCATGATTGTTTTTCTTGAAAAACACATATAACATACACTGTGTCCAAATTGATAATACTTCTCCTCTTCATATCGATTTCCACTCTTAAAGCAAATGACCGTAACTTAACTTCCCATAAAGGCACATGACTTTGCTGCTTGTGCCACCCATCCTCCAGTGCACATGTAAGGTGAACTGACAGTATTGCACTTTATTCTGAGCGCATGAGATGTGAACCTCACCAAGGCTGATATGTCATGATATCCGGTTGTAAACAAATGCCACAAAGACTATTTGGGAAGAAAAAGAAAAACGTGTTTCTCTCATAATTTACACTGCTGATTTGTCTTCGCACATCACTGTAAAATGCAAATCTTCTACAATAGACAAGCTCAAAGATCCCACAGCAAACTTGAAAAACTGAGAACAAAAAGCATATAATAGTTTTCCAAGCTACTGATTCTTCAAGTTCTGCAGTTTGAAGACCCAGCCCCACTGACAAGGCATGTCAGTGAAAGGGATAGGGGGGCACCGTGATGATGACGCCCTGAGTTGCCTGCCCTACAAATTTGAAGGAGGCGCCACTGTAGCCGAGAAGAGAGATGGAACTCTGAGTGCTGACTACTGGTGCTCCGAGCTGCAGCGTTGTGCCGTGCACCCACTTCAGCAGAATGGCGTACACCACCGTTTCTGAGCCCACCTTCTTGGATGTGTACCTGAAATACGAAAAAATAATTTTGATAGTGAAAAACAAAGCTGCTTTATTCTAATTTTGACCTGGAAAGAAGACAGGGTATCTAGTATAAAAAAAAGAGAAGAGCTTTGAATTGTTGATTTTATGATGGCACTTAGAAATAAAGGTACTGTGAGCATGAAAAGTCTCATATGACCATGTTCAAAGCCAGTTTTGGGTCATCGCAGCCCTCTGTTCTCTGTCGAGTGCTAGGGATTTGAGGCATGAAATCAATGCAGTCAATGAAAATTGCAACTGTACAGCAGTATCAGTGAAAAGAAAAAGCTGCACAGCACACACACACACACACACACACACACACATACAGACACACACACAAAAAGCCAGAACACCAACAGCCCACGCTGCACTGACCAGACATCTGGGTTGGTTGTGTCATTCTGGAAGGTCCATGGTTGGGTGCCATAGATGGCGTCTCCATTGACCGCCAGCCACTGTCCCATCTGACGCAGTCTCTCCTCGTAGATGGGGTGATCTCCCCATAGGACGTGGGTCCCACATTCACCAGTAGATTGCCTCCCAGGCTGAAAAACATGACCCCCACATTGTCACATAGACATGACACCCACATGTGTCACATAGACATGACACCCACATTGTCAGATAGACATGACACCCACATTGTCAGATAGACATGACACACAACTGTCAGAAAGACAAGACACCCACATTGTCAGATAGACATGACACACAACTGTCAGAAAGACAAGACAAGACACACAAATTGTCAGATAGACATGACACACAACTGTCAGATAGACATGACACACACAAATTGTCAGATAGACATGACACACAACTGTCAGAAAGACAAGACACCCACATTGTCAGATAGACATGACACACAACTGTCAGATAGACAAGACACACAAATTGTCAGATAGACATGACACACAACTGTCAGATAGACATGACACACAAATTGTCAGATAGACATGACACACAACAGTCAGAAAGACAAGACACCCACATTGTCAGATAGACATGACACACAACTGTCAGAAAGACATGACACACAACTGTCAGATAGACATGACACACAACTGTCAGAAAGACATGACACACAAATTGTCAGATAGACATGACACACAAATTGTCAGATAGACATGACACACAACTGTCAGATAGACATGACACACAACTGTCAGAAAGACATGACACACAACTGTCAGATAGACATGACACACAACTGTCAGAAAGACATGACACACAACTGTCAGAAAGACATGACACACAAATTGTCAGATAGACATGACACACAACTGTCAGATAGACATGACACACAAATTGTCAGATAGACATGACACACAAATTGTCAGAAAGACAAGACACACAAAAAAAAATTGTCAGATAGACAAGACACACAACTGTCAGAAAGACATGACACACAAATTGTCAGATAGACATGACACACAAATTGTCAGATAGACAAGACACACACATTGTCAGATAGACACGACACACAACTGTCAGATAGACATGACACCCACATTGTCAGATAGACATGACACACAACTGTCGGAAAGACAAGACACAAATTGTCAGAGAAATGGAATGTAAAATAACAAATTGCTAGACAATACGGACAATAATATCAAAGGAACTAATCAAGGTTTAAAAGCACACTTTTTTGATGTTGTAAATTGTACAAGCACATATGCCATTTTTGGTACCATTACCACAAAATTTCTAAGAACAGACAAGACTTCAGAACTCATTTTCATAAACTAATCTTATTACCCGTTCTGCCCTAAGAAGGTGTAAAACAGCTCACACCAAGATGGGAAATGATGGTTCTTTACAAAATATACAGTGCAAAGAGACAAAACAGGCCCTACATAAACACCGGAAATGTAATTCTTTACATAGAAGCGTTTTGTTTTGCGTACACTATGTAGACAAACGAAAAGGTCAGGAGAGGGGGCATGAGAGGGCAGAGGAGAGAGGACGGGAGGGGAGGGGAGAGGAGGGGGTGGTTGTGAAAGAAGGGAAAGCACAAGCTGTCTACCAACTCACCTTCTATTCAATCCAGAGGGAGGTGCTAGGAGGGATATGGATGGTGGGGAGGTGGGGGGGTCATGAGAGAATTCACAGAAACCACACACCAACCCACTTTTTTTTAGAGATTAGAAAAAAAAAAAAGGCTGCCACTTTCTTTCCTTTCACTTTCAACCTCCCCCCAAGCCCCGGAGGAAGGATGAGCACACAAGGAGTGCTGACCTGACCGTCTTGACAAGCAGAGCGATCAGCTCCTCCATGGTATAGATGTTGGACAGCTTGGCGTTGCGACGGAAGCCCCACGATCCCTTGTCCAGAGTCATGCAGTTCTCCCACTTGTGCTTCAGAAGTTTGCCTGCATGATAACGCACCTTTGTGTACAACAGGTGTGATGACCGCCGCTACATTAAAGTGTTTAACATAATACCGCTCAGTACACAGTGCCCCCAAATGACTGGACTTAAATGCTCTTTTGGGATTAATCTGTTTTGGGGTCAGTCAAATTAGTTCATTTTGTTCTAACTAAAAGTTTGGCTTCTCCATTTCAGGGCAAGTAACCTCAATGGTATGTGACATTTGTGCTTTTCCATATTAAAGTGCACTCAACTGAATGTATTTTTTGCAAGTGTGAGCATGCGTGCATGCATACCTATGTGTGTGTGTGTGTGTGTGTATGTGTACACACAAGCATGCATTTATGTGTGTGTGTGTGTGTGTGTGTGTGTGTGTGTGCATGAATGTGTGTGTGTGTGTGTGTGTGTGTGAGAAAGAGAGAGAGAGAGCAAGTGAGTCTATGTGAGTGTGTGTGAGTGAGTGAGTGTGTGTGTGTGTGTGTGTGTGTGTGTGTGTGTGTGTGTCTGTGTATGCGCGTGCGCATGCGTGTGCGTATGCACATGTGTGTGTAATTGTGTGTGTGTGCTAGTGTGTTTGTGTATGTTTATATGCGAAAGAGATCACAAGAAGAGAGAAAGAATGGGATTGTAATGTGTATGTGTGCAGGTTTATGAGTGTCTTTAGCTGTGCTTGAATGTACTCGTGTGTTTGCATCCATGTCGATATGCATTACTACCCACATACAGACACACACCTGGCGAGAGTCATTTTCTCCATGTGTGTATAAGTGTGTGCAAGATACAGTGTGGCAGCCAGCTACAAAGGTGCCCCGTGACTCACCAGGCACAAATCTGTCATGACAGTTCCAGAAACCGCCATGCTTGCATCTTGCATTCTTTCCCCCACCGGGTCATTGGTCACCACAGTGTCCTTCACAGGGCTAGATTGAAAAGAAAACAAGGAACAGTTATCAGCCATGTACATCTTCATGTCATACAGTGCTTGAACCATTATACCTCCCTTTGACAAACTCTTTCTCTTTTCAGTTCTTCATCCCCATTTGTGCCAATGTTCAGAAGAAAACATACCCACCATATACCACCCTACAAAAAAAAAAAAAAATGTTCAGAAGCTCGATAGGCATGCAAATATGAAACCCTCTGAATTGCTCACAAAACTGCAGAGCTACCAACGATCACCAATCTTTTTAAAACAGAACAATTTTGTAATGAACAGGAATCAAACGAACACACAGTGACCACATTTAGGTGTCAGTTTCATTATTGCCTGGCCAACCTCCAAGTCACCTTCAGGGCTGATTTCAAGAGCTGCAGCTGGATTTTTTATGTGTAAGAAGATCAAAGATGCAGAAAAAGGGGGCCTTATAATAACAATAAATGGTAAAAGTTGAAACATGCTATCCCCCCCACAAAATGACCCCCCACCCCCCAAAAAAAAAACACACACACACCAAAAAACTCCACAACCAACCTCTGCTAGTTCACAATACACTTGAATCTAAATAACAAGCAGCAGAATTCTGTCAAAACTAGGTTTTCAAAGGGAGATGAATCCAGTTCAGTCACTGGTTACAGAGCCTAGCAGGGGTGTGGCGACATTACAATGAACGACGTACCAGTAGTCTCCATCTCTGACTGTTGTGGGCAGGTGACTGGATTACATCAAAGCTCTTCTCATTCCACAGACAGCAGACCAAACAATGTCAAAGAGGATGATGGCAGGGAGTGGGGCTGTTGTTAACAAAGCAGACTTATGCCATGCTGTCCCAGGGCAGAAAAGCTCTCAGATGAACTGTATCCGCCACTGCATAGTTGTCTATCTTCTACAGTCAAAATTTTGGGAGTCTGGGAATGAAGAGGACACTTTGATTTATACCTGGAAGCATTTTAATCATAATGGCTTCACTTGATGAATATATGGGCCTCAATGAAAAAACAAACAAATCTTCCACCATACATAACTGAAGACACTCCCTGACCATCATTTTCATTTTTTTCTCCATAATGTCTTAATAAATCTCTCAAAAATGACACCCCCCCCCCCCCCCCCCCCCCCCATTCCAGTTTTACTCAATTTCAACATTCTGGTTTTTCACCCTACAACATGATCTCAGGAATCATTTTTAAACAAATGAAACTATTGAAAAACGGGAGGGTTGGCAACTGTGCGGTTTTTCTGTGGTCAGGCTGAGCCAACAAAGTGGAGAAAAAAAATTTTTGTCTTTTTACTCGTTTGTCCACCTTTCTCTTAGTGGTCGCTAACATTTATTAAGATTTGTTTAGATTTCCGCCCGCCTGCAGTCATCTCACTTTGCAACTACAACAAGCGCAGGATTTCTGGTCAAGGACTGGACCTACCATGCTAACTACATCCAACATGCAAAATGATGAACAATGCAGTATAGACATAGAAAACAAAAAATGTCTGATAACAACACAAGTCTTCACCAGGATGGAGTCTTAAGAGAGATGGCCTCTACAAGACAGTTGAAGTTTACAGCTGTTCCCCCATCTCGCCTCCCATGCTGGAACCATTTCAGTGTACCTGTCATTGTACAGCCAGGCCAGGAACTGAGTGGCGTTCCAGTAGGTGTCGTTCACCATCCAGTCCCCATCCGACCACACAACATCTGGTTTGTAGGTGTTCACCAACTCGTACAGCTCTGGCATTGTCTTTGACTGTAATCATGTGGAAGAAAAAAAATAAAATAAAAATGAAATAAAACATGACCATTCCCACAACGGTTCATATACAGTTCTACTGCAGGACACTCTTCAACAGCAAGTGGCTGCAGTCCAAGATTTCATAGCAGACAGAACTGCATATTGATCTGAGTTTTTATTTAAGCAGCAAGTTCTTTAGATGAAGTGTCTTCCATAGAGTTACCATAATCTGCTAGATTACAAGTCCTTTGCAATACAGTATTATAAGAGGCACAGAAAGTAAAAACATTCAAAGTTAAAGTAAATGAAAATCCCTCTTGTTAAGTTTTCAACCCCAAATCATTATGAAATCTTAAAACAGGCAAAGACAGACTTAATGTCACCAATCAAGAGACAGACACTTGTGATACAGCGTAAGATGCCAAACATAACATTCTGGGAAACAAAACTCACTGAGACAAATTTCTGAGTGGTGTATTTGTTTGCTTTGTCCTGCAGGTACAAGGGGTTGAACCATTCAAACAGAGAGTGGTAGACGCCAAAGTGAATGCTGGTCGTCTTCCTGATGGCGTTGGCCAGGTCACCTGCGTTAAAGTTCAGGTCATTAGACATGACATTAAACTCCAAATTCATCTAAAGTTTATTTATTTCACCTTGTTGATGTAAAAAGCGTTAAGAAAATGGATGTGACGTTTTCAGTTTTATTATTGGTCATGCTTGATGTGTGATATTCCTGATCTACTTTCCCTATGCTCAAAACATTTTTTTCCCCCACATAAAAAAAATCTTATTTTTTGTTTTCCACAATTATATGCTAGATTTATGATGACAGTCCTGATATACTTTCCTTTCAAAATTTCAAAAGTTTTTTACCTTCGTTAAGATTATGTTTGATTCATGTCTGTTTGTTTGTTTGTCTGTCCGTCTGCATGATTACGCACAAACCACTCAACCAAGTCTAACAAAACCTGGTGGAAAGACAGAATGTGGTTTGAACTGAAGACAAAGCCTTCACATTTTGTCAGGGATCTCAAAGGGAGAACTCATGATTTTCTTCCCACTATCTGTAACATTATAAGAGAGGGCAATTTTTGCCACTTTCTTAAACTTCTCAAGAATTAATGCATAGATCTCATGAATTAAAAAAGCAAATATAAACTGATAATTTTTGGTGTGGATCAGGGATACAGCTCAGATTCAGTTGGGGGGGAGGGGGGAGAACAAGAAAGTGGGGTGGTGGTGGAGAAGAACTGGGTGGGGAGAGGAGTATTTCTTTAGTTACCCCACAGTACCAACTACCTCTACAGTGTGCTGACACAATGAGGATTCAGCTGGGTGCAACTGATTGCAATGTATCTGTCATCATGTCGGACACATATCAAGAGACACACAAGACTGATCCAGGTCCTCTGAGGTGAGGAGGTCTGTTTGATCCTGGTGGAGGTGTGTGCTTTTCCAGTGCCCTCCTCGTTTTTTCATGTTCTGAAAAGAATTCAAGCACCACATTTTTACTTTTTACTTTTTTTTTTTTTTTTTTTCTTCAAGAATTTGTTTTCTCACACTTTTCTCTTTTTTTCTTTTTCTTCTTCTTCTTTCACTGGGCCTGAGGCCACCAACTTTTTTTTGTTTCTTTACCAGAGGGGGATATTCAGCCTCATATTTTGTTGATTTATTCATTTGGATTTTAGTTGTTGTTACTGTTGTTTCTATAGGGCTCCCAGACTCTTCCAGTTCTGCAGAGTATCATTTCATGACAAAGACCTGCGGTCACCTGTCAACGATGGCACCAAGCAATCACTGCCAAAAAGTGTGTGTACTGGCCTGGGTTACTGGTGGTATGATTTACAAGTATGAGGCATGGAACTTTTCTGGTGTCATGCTCTGTTCTCAGGGCTTCCACCATTATTACATTACTTACTTCATGTGTGTGTGTGTGTGTGTGTGTGTGTGTGTGTGTGTGTGTGTGTGTGTGTGTGTGTGTGTGTGTGTGTGTGTGTGTGTGTGTGTGTGTGTGTGTGTGTGTGTGTGTGTGTGTGTCTGTGTGTCTGTTGTGTGC
>JADBJO010000266.1:71736-101736 GCA_016801955.1 Conus betulinus | reverse complement strand
TCAGCAGGCCCCCTGAAATAGACAACCTGGGCACTCCATTCTAATGAGCAAATGATGTTGATGTCATAGCTAACAAAAGGAAACTTTCAATAGTAATTTTGTGAGGTAAAATCTTCAGATGGCATGATATTATCCAATATCAGCAAAATTTTGCTCAACTTTGATTTTTCCACAGCAGGTCACATTATTCACCACATGCCCGAAACAACTGATCGCATCGCATGTGCTAGGCAAGTCAGGCAGCCATTGGTGTCTCATGATCCCACATGTACATTTTGCACACTGACTATAAATTGGTACAATAGAAACTGTTACACTTAGCTAACATCATAAAATGAAAACTATTGAAGTGCACCTATCAAACTTGAACATCACTCACCCTGTGTGAAGTTTGAGAGAGAGAGAGAGAGAGAGAGAGAGAGAGAGAGAAAAAGAGACAGAGAGAGAGAGAGACAGAGAGACAAGAGAGAGAGAGAGACAGAGGCAGAGAGCGATTAATTCACACACTATATTTTTCTTTCCTTTTTCTTGTTTTGGAATTTTTTGTTTGTTTGTTTGTTTTTGTTTTTTTTTTTTTTTTTTTGTTTTCATGAATGACTTTACACCACACGTCAGTAGAAAAGCAACACTTCTGGGAGTACATGGCTATTGCACTTTGTAACTGATGATCTTACTTTGCACCAGAAGCGTTGAAGATATCGGCCCATCTCAGAGGATCGTAGAACTCTGCTTTGAACTGGGGCCAAAAGTCTGGATAGGTGAAGTCTGGCTTGTAGTTCTGCTGCATGAATTCCACAGCATTGGGGTTTTTTTGCTCCTTGCCATTCCCACCAGAACCATTCACTGATATAGCTTGGAACTGGATCGACACACACACACACACACACACACACACACACACACACACACACACACACTCATAATAATGTACATTTTTTAAGGTAGAGTTCGAAACAGACACAATGTTAAAAAAAAGTACCCTGTCTGTCTTCTTCTTCCCCCCCCCCCCCCCCCCCCACAGAGAGAGAGAGAGAGAGAGAGAGAGAGAGAGAGAGAGAGAGAGAGAGAGAGAGAGAGAGAGAGAGAGACACAAACATGGAGACATAGACACACACACAGGCATGAATACTAGGGACGTAATCTATGCATTATGATTAACATCGAAATAATCAAAATAGTCCCTATCCCTTATTCTGTCACCCCACCTCCACCCCTCCCTAAAAACACTCTTCTTTTAAATAAAAGAAAATAAAACCAAAAACAGCTGAACCAATGCAATAATTATATACAAAGCTGTACACATAAGAAACATATTATTATTAAACTTTCTTAATATACATGATCTTTTATTCATTTTATACTGTAACACATTCAGTACCAGAAAAAGTCACATTTTTAATGATGAAGAACCCTGGTAATCAAATCAACCACAATTTCATCTGTAAACTTCACAATGGCACCTCTACAGGAAAATGAACCAGTGAAAACTGTCAGAATGGTGAGAAAACATGTATTAGCAGTGATGAACAGTGATTAGAGGGTATTTGATGCCTGGAACAGCTGTAGTGGGTATGTCTTGACCTTAGTGGTTCTAAGTTCAGGTCTTGAAGTAGCATTGAAAAGAATTTTCACTGAAATGCTGTGGATCCTCTCACGTTGATTGTTACTGTATCTTGCCACTCTTCTCTGCAATCTTCTACTTCTGTGATCCTTCTTTAATTGTCAGTGATCCCAGCCAGTGAAGCAGTATTCAAATGGGGTTGGGGTACTGATTTTTTTTTTTTGCTGTTCTATTCCCCACTTTTAAATTTCTCTCAAGGAAGCATACCATGGAATTTGTATTCTTGGTCACTCTGACAACATGGTGGTTCCCATTCTAATACTGTGTTATGTTGACCACAAGCTACTTTGAACATCGGAATGTTCCAGGTTCCATCCTTTCAAAATGTTCTGAATCTTGATGGGGTTTCCGGGTCTTGTGGCATTGGAAAGCAATTCTAGGGTGTGCTTGACAACTGGTCTTGAGAAAAGAAGTCCCTCCCAGACTTGTGTTTCAGCCCTAAAGGTGCCTTACTTTGGGACCAAAACACTTGTTTGTGGGGGTTCTTTTCTGAAGACCTTCTGCTGTCAAGCTGTCCCTAGAATTTCTTTCTATTGCACAAGCTGCAGAAGCAGTATCACTTGCACCTTACCTTACCTTACCTTACCTTACTTTTGTGGGCGGAGCCCTTACCCCCGTTTTCACTCCAAAACTGCCATAGGTGTTGATGGCCCCCCAAGTGGGCTTTCCAAATGCATTGCCTCAAACAACGACGAATGGGCATGATCTTTTAAAATGAGTTTTTACAGTCTGTACAACATGTAATGACATTAACATACACACTTGCGCAACCCTTCAGTCAGTAAATGGTCAACCTACCTACCCTAGATCTTTCTCATCATTTTGCTGCCCCCTCCCCCCCTCTCGCCGATCACCGTTACAATCATGCACGCTGACAGAGTCGCACCTAACAAGGCACTGTAAGTGTGTGTGCGCTGAGTCACCTGAAAAGACGCCCCAGTGCAGGAAGATTCCAATCTTGCTGTCGTCGTACCAGGCCGGCAACGGACGGCTGTCCAGGGACGCCCAGTTCGGCTCGTAGCGCTTGGCCCTGGCAGGCAGCGCCAACAGCATCAACACAGAGATAATACTCACCCTCTGCATAATGATAACGTTTTCAACTGACCGTGCTTTGGGTCATTCGGATACTGAACGTGAGATTGAGTCAGGATGTTATCTCTGCTTGTTTTGGCGTGCTAATGGTGATCAGACAGATCGGTATCTGCAGTTGTCACATGACTTGCTTGTGTTTGGTCACGTGATTTAGTTTGGATCACATGAAGGATGACGTCCCTTTGTGATGTCAGTGTTAAAATTAGATGCTTGTCCAGGTGATCGTGTCAGTGTGCTGTAATTGAACACCCTTGGTAGATGGCTTGAGATCGACAGATAGATAGAAAGAGACTGATCCGCAGACCGAGAAAGTGAATTAGTGATTGTGATTGTTTTTATATTTTTTTATTAAAAAAAAATGACTGATCAGCAGACTGAGAAAGCGAATTAGTGATTGTGATTGTTATGTTTCTATGTCCTGTACATTAACTTATGAATCTACTTTCTAGTTTTGTTCAGTGTAGGTGTTCATTTTTTCCAGTTTGAAACAAAAATTGTTCAATGGCTCACATTGATTTTTATAATGCTCTTATGATGATCTACTGGGAAAAAAAAAAGATATTCTGCGGTAGACTTGTCCATATGGTTTATATTTCTTTTTCAAGGCCACCACCATGCATTTGATCCAGTTTAGGTCTCTAGTTTTTCCCCCTGCCTCTTGATATGTCCCTGTGCCACACTGCTGTGGAATTATCCTGCACTATGACTGTGCCCCAACCCTGTCTTGTTCCTGGGAACACACTGGCTAAGCTCAACTGAAACCACAACCAAACTGCAATGAAGTTATGATTATCATTACGATAATTGTTATTAAAATAATGATGATTAATATTGTTATCAATAGGGGGTGGGGAGTTGAGTGATCAAAACACAAACATGACTTTAGGATATTTCAAACTCCCAGTAACAGGACAGGCCACATCAGTTGCTCCTTCATGCTTTTTATAGATCTTGCAGCCTACAAAGTACTTAGCACCCAGTTGAAACTTTAGACATTATTTTCCTATTCATAAGCCTTTGTCATTGTTAAAAGCTACTCGCTTAGGGCCACAGTCCATTTGCCTCTTGAAACTGATAATGTTCTAAGCATTTGTGTTACTTCTGGCAGTGTAAGCAATTCCAGGATAAGGCAGTGGCAGCTACACACCTGCTTTCCTGAAGTTAACAGAACTACTGTTACTATGAAATTCAGTCTTTAGCCCATGCTCATGTTTTTTAAAAGTAAAAAATAATCAAAACACAAGTCATCTATTAAGTTCCATTATTTTGAAAGTTTGGAATAAATCTCCTCTGTATCTACAATATTTCAAGGATGGCAGATTTTTAAAATTCAAGTCTCCTTCAGTATGTCCATTCTCACATCTCTGGAGTCAGTTTAGTGGTCCTGTATAATTTCTCAATAAATCATCTGTATATAGATAACTAAACCATGTTAGCAATATTTTTCAAAGGATCTTATAATATCATATGATATTATACTGCCATTTCCTTTTTCATAGCCAACAAATGAATGTTTCCTGCATTAATTTTAGGAATGGATAAGATCATTCACCAAAATTGTGCTTTATTTCATTTAATCTTGATTAACGTTGCCTCGTCTTAAAATTTAAAAAAAAAAAAAAAAAAAAAAAAAGAGAGAACACACACACACACACGTACATATGCGCAGTGTGTGTGTGTGTGTGTGTGTGTGTGTGTGTGTGTGTGTGTGTGTGTGTGTGTGTACGTCCACACATGTGTGCGTGTGTGTGCCTGTGTGTGTGTGTGTGTGTGTGTGTGTGTGTGTGTGTGTGTTTTAGAGGATTGAACATTGTGTGTATGAATAAAGAACTGGAGAGTCTCTAAAGTCTTAAATGGAGTCTCTATAGTAAGCCTTAGCTGAAAAATCATTTCTGCATGATTTTCTCCTGTATTTTACAATATTACACATAAAGAAACAACAATAAATATATGAAAGCATACTAAAACAAGTATGTATTACTGTGTGTGAATGTATGTGTGTGTGTGTGTGTGTGTGTGTGTGTGTGTGTGTGTGTGTGTGTTACACACACAAAAAAACGACAGTTAATATAAGAAAGCATACTAAAACAAGTATCCATTACTCTGTGTGTGTGTGTGTGTGTGTGTGTGTGTGTGTGTGTGTGTGTGTGTGTGTGTGTGTGAAGAGAGAGAGAGAGAGAGAGAGAGAGAGAGAGAGAGAGAGAGAGACATTAGGACAAGTGAATCAGAACACAAAGGCATATCCACATGGGACTATGTCATAGTATAGGGTTGTGTCTAGCATAGACTGCCTGTCTCGCTTATGTCAAGGTAATATTCTCCCTTCGTTTGGCTTTGTCAAATCCAGATTCTGGCAACTTTGGTCAGCTTTCTTCAAGCCTAACCACTTCGCTTTTTTGTAGTTCCAGCCATGTTCTTTCTGTACGTCATCGTGCCTACCCTTGCAGCCATGGTGAGATCAACAGGAATGCTTGCTTGATTCAATGGCCCTGGCCACGTACATGGCTTCACCAATGCCCATTGTGACATCTGTCTTAGCGAGTTGTTTACAGGTTCTGGAGTTGCAAGGATTTTTGGTGGGTCATTTGGATGGTTGATGAGGATTAGCATATTGTTCAGCATCCAGTCTTCTTTGTCTTTTGCTTTGCTATCCAGGTCATGGTAACTGCTGCCGGGCTAGGGGCCACTGAAGACATCTACTATGACCTGATCAGAGGTTTCAAGAGAATCATGTGATTGTATATGACTGTACTACAGCCAGATCCCTCCAAGTTCACCAGGAAACTGTTCAAGCAGCCAAAATCAGGGGAATATATTCCGACTCTCAGTGTGAAGCACCACTTCAAATCCAGGGCTTGGTGTGGCCTGCAATGCCAGAAAGACAGACAAACCACCAACACTTGATGAAGTAAAAAAAGTGGTTTAGAAAGCCAGAGCCAAATCTGCACCTAGACGAAATGGAATACTATATCTGTTGCATGAGAAATGTCCAAATGTCCTTAACTAGCTCCACAAAAATGATAAGATAAGATCATCAAGAGGAACTTGAAGATCAGCAACAAATGGATGATGGGGTGTATATTCCCAAGAGCAGAACTCAAGTTGGACCAAAATCACTTCAGTTCGTTGAAGGGAATATCTTCCCTGTTATGGCAACCAGCGGACTAAATATTTGACAGAAGATAAGTACTTGGATTTGTTATTCCAGAGTGGAGGTGTCCCAGGAGTGTCTGACTGTGTACAGCATGCCACTATAATCTTGGAAGCAATCCAAAGAACTAAGGCCGAGAAAAAGGACCTCCACATGGTGCGACTCAATCTGGCAAATGCACATGGGATCAGTTCCTCACATGATGATGCAACTAGCCCTCCAGATGCATCATATCCCAAAGAACATCCGAGATAATCTGAAAAAGTATTTCCATGGCTTCTCATTAAGGATCTCCAAAAAGGAATGTGCAAGAGGCTGGACCACTCTGGAAGCTGGCATAGCAATGGGCTGTGCAATGTCTCAAATACTGCTTGTGTTGGCAATGGAAATCATCTTAAATTAAAAGCAGCCATACCTACAGGTTCAGAAGACTTCAGTAATGGATACCAAATGCCCCCTCTTAAAGCCTTCATGGATGCCACAACAACACTTTTCACCAATGTAGATGAGACACATAATACTGAAGGAGTTAGACAAGTTAGTTGCTTAATCCAGGGTAAGGTTAAACAAAGAAATCATGAAACCTCTCCCTGCAGAAAGGAAAAGTAGCTGTAGCCACCCAAGCCATTCCAACACAGTAGAGGAAGCGCCAGTCAGCCTTGGAAGGTGGTATGATGACTATTTAAGAAACAAAAAAATGAAAAAGGAAACTGAACACATGGCAAAAGAGAACCTGCAGATACAGACCAGTGTGGCCTCCCTGGCAAATACAAGGTCTAGTGTCTGCAATTCATGCTGATCCTGAAGCTCATTTAACCTCTACTCACATACAATACCAGCACCAGCACAGTGGAATCAATGAAGGCCAAAATAAACTAATACACAAGGAAATGGCCTGGTGTGCCATTTGGTTTCACTAATGTCGCACTCTACTGCCGCCAAGGAAAGATGAAGCAACCTCTGAAATCTATCACTGAGGAGTACAATTTGAGTAAGAAGGGTTACTCTCCATGCTTTAGGACTTGGGAGACAAGGTTGTGAGATTAATTCAGTCCAGGCTAAAGACTGGCAGAAAAAGGAGAGTTAAGGAGGCAGTAAACGAGGCACAGGAAAACTTCAAGAGAGGTTGGAGTTAAAAGAAATGAGGCGGTGGTTGAGACAACAAGGAAAGTAAAGACAGACATGATAATACAGGAGTTGAAGAAAAAGAGGTTGTCGAGAGCATCCAGAAGGCAGTTAAAAACGCATTTTAAAAAGTCTCAGATGGAACAAAATATGGCACATGGCACCAGTATGACCTCCACATCTGTCATGGTATCATTTTGATGGAATTTTCAATACACATTGACATTTACGTTATTTGTTCAAATTGTAGGCTTATAGTCAAGCCATACAGTTTGTCTCATTCTTTGGGAAAGTACCCTTTGTGTAAATTTTTTACACTTTGGAACTGAAACCTCTGAAAGCAAAAGAAAACACTTTTCTTAAAACAACAAAAGCATGGTAAACTTCAGTCTGATTTATTTCATTCCACAATGCCCTTCATTCATTTTCATTTATTTTCCAGCACAATACATGGTCATAACTTTGTACAAACTTAAAAAAAAACAAAACAAAACCAAACAAGAAAACAAACAAAAAAATGACCCCCCCCCCCCCCCCAAAAAATGTCGAGAGATTTTCTTTCCTTGTATTTTCAAACTGCTGAGAGTCATTCATGCCCTTCACTTCTATGCAGCAAAAAAAAACACACGTGTACCTCAGCAGCTGGCTGTACATCTTGCAGGAACAAAATCACAGTCACTTATTTCAGTGGCTGACTGAGCACTGAGTAGAAAAAATGGGATCAAGCAGCCTATCACAGAAATATTCAGACTGGTGTTCCTAACTGAAATCAGTGGATCTAACTCTTGTTTGAAGCGGAAAAGAAAATGACAAACAACAGCCCACATAATCATCACTGATAATCTGATCAGCATTGCTCTGTCATTAACGATGCATATCCCTCACCTGTAAACATATTCTAGGATAGCACAGCACTGTGCTCAAGTTTCCAGTCACTTGCAGAAGGTGCACCCACTACATTCCAATAAAACTGGGAACACACTCTGTCATTCTGTTCTATCTTCAGCAGCCTTCATCATGTAAAACTGAATGAATCATTCTTAATTGCTTTATGACTGATAACTGTCTAGGACCTTTTTTCTCGTCCTTACACACTTTGACAATTGCTTACATATTACAGTGCTAAAACACTTTGGGGCCGGTTGTTATTAACACATATTTGAAAAGGACAAGACAGCAAAATGAAAAAAAAAATGGGGGGAAAAAAAGAAAGAAAACACACCCATTTTTCTATGCCAAAAACAAACAAAATGAACAAAAAAAAGGGGGAAAAAAACTAAAGAAAAACACACCCATTTTTCTATGCCAAAAAAAACAAAGGAAAAAACACACAAAGTAGAAAGGGTTACACTAATAGTGGAGGAACAGACAAAAATAAAATGAAGAAATGGAAAAGAGGAGATCGGAAGGAAGGAAAGTGATGAAAGAGAGAAAGGGTTTGAGGATGAGAGTGGAGGATGGGGAGAAGAGGACTGAAGAATGGAAAGAGGAAAAGAGTGGGGGGGGGGGGGGGGGGGGGGGGGGGGGAGGAATCAAAGAAAGAGGATTTCTGAAATGGAGGCAGATTGTATAGTCTACAGGCAGAAAAAACAAACACACACACACACACACACACACACACATGTAAGATGAAAAACCAAACCATGACAAAGTGTAAATGAACAGTAAAGAATCTTCAGCTAGCAACAATATGATTCATAAGTGGAAAAAAATCCCAGATCTGCATTGTAACAGGACAGAAATTATAATAACTGATGGAATGCTGACAATAAGAGTAATCAGAAAAAAAAAAAAAAAATCATGAACAGTACATATGCCACTTGGAGGTTTTTCCAAATGAACTTGGGTCATTTCTTCAAAACTACACATGAACCCCAAGACAGTCTTCTCTCTTTCTCCTTCTCTTCAATATCTAGATGGGAAAGAATATACAGTAAGTGATGTTTTAAACCTTCAACACCTCAACATCCACCTGAGGGCAGCTTCTTTGAAATCTGTATTTCATTAATGACACTGAGCAACTGAGAGGCATCAAAGCAAAACTCAAGGAACTAGCCTACAGACTAGACAAAAACCCAAGAAACTAACCACTAGCTAGCGAAAACAGCCACTACATTCAGAATGAAATCAGCCCAGAAAGAAAAAAAAAATGCTGACAAAAAAACCCATACACCATGAAACTGTCGGTATTATACAAAATGGACAGACATAGAGAGTGAGATCTTCCATGGATCTTGGGCCCATTCTCAACAGAGATGGTAGCTGAACATGGGTTTCTATGTCAGCCATGACAAGACTCAATGTCATTTGAAAAACCAGGTTGATCAGCTTCTCAGCTTGTCAGTGTCGCAGATGGTATCTTCAAAATAAACTCTTCAGACAGCCTCTCAGCATCTTTTAGAATGAACACAAGGCATGATTACATTAGACAATACGTGAGTATGCATCCTATCCTTAACTTTTATTAAACTCCAAAGCTTACATGGAACACCTAGTTTATCTTGCCAAAAATCCTGGTCCAAGACTGTTTTACAATATACAGCGGAAGGCTGGCATCACTGAGACACTCCATCCAGAAGTGTTCTCTTGGACCTAGAATATTAAGGACTTGTTACACAACTCCTCTGCCCCGCTGCATATGATTAAGAACAGAGAGAACTCTTGTTCAACTACGATGATCCACTGTCGTGGAACAGTAAATAGTTATTCTGCATCAGAACAGCCAATTTGTTCAATCATAAGAAGTGGCTGCCATGTTTGTGGGGGAAAAGAAGACCTTGATTTAAAAACAAGTAATGCATAAACTAGTTGGACATTCAAATTTAAGGTGATGCTCTTGGTTGCAGTTGTCAAAGTGCATGTATACTAAGCATTTGTTTTTCCTGCTTCCTTTACTTCACAGTTTGAAGATTTTTTCATTTGATTCATTTGATTTTTCAGATATGAGGAAGGACCAAAAGAAATACTGAGTAAGACACAATAAACATAATTCATCTATACCTGTGTTTCAGTACATGTTGCTCATTTTCACGGTGGCACATTTGAAAGCATGTACAAGAAGTGAACTAAATTCCAAGTGTATAAATTACAAAGTTAATAAGCAGTTACTGAGAATACTGATTTCCAGCCTACAGTTTTCCTGGGACTGATTCCTCCTCTCATTTCTCAAAAAAAAAAAAAAAAAAAAAAGAACCCCCAAAAAACACAAGCCCTTCTCCCCCCCCCGAAAACTTGACTCATATTTTCTGAGACATTCACCACGCTTTTTACAGTTTTCTGCATTCCTTACCGCTGTTGAATGTTAGGGTTCAACACAACCAGTTACACTTACCTTACACACATACATACATGAGTAGACAGAAGATAAGTCTCTCTCTCACATAAACTTTCTTCATATAATGAAAAAAAAATGATCAACATGAAAAACAGCAGGAACAACAACAGTTGCAAACACCAGCCAATCAAACAAACAAAGAAAACCCAAACCTGCCAGCCCCCACACACAAGACTGTATGCAATCTTTTCACAGAGATCAGTAACCATCAGATAGCCACCATATTCTATCTACAAACCATAACCAAAATATAGATCACAGTCAAACAGAAGAACCATAGGTTGGTTCACAACCACTTCATCTTTAAAAAAAAAAATGCACATTTTCAAAAAAGAAAAGCAAAATAAGAGACCAGATGCAGCAGTGAACTAAAATAAGTTTGTAAACAAAAAAAAATCATCATGAACAATTGGAGTGAGTGGAGTTAGGTTAAATACTGACAAAATATTGCACGAGATCTGAATGCCCCAAGTGTAAAAAAAATAACAGTCAGTTGAAGGAAACAGTTTTGTATATACAAGAATAATGCTCAGTAATTTTCACCCTAACTTAAAATGAGGCTTAGGTAACATTGTTACCACTTAAATGCCTGCAGTCAACAGAAAGCCTTAACATTTTCCCGTAAAATTGAATTTGAGTACACTATTTTTCCAAAAAAGCTCTTATTGTATACCAGCATATGTGAAACGCGGATATCTCTGGAACTAAACAACCCAATTCTCATGCTATTTTTTGTAAAATGGAGGAGATACTGTACTTTTATTATATCATAACATGTTAGTAATGGTAAGTCAACAACAACAATTTCAATTTTTTTAGTGATTTCAAGTGCAAAAAAAAAAAAAAAAATAAAAAAAAAAAATGTTATGTTTCTTCTAAGCGTAAAAAAAAAAAAAGAAAGAATGCCAAAAAACTCTCAACAATGGAGGAAAAAACTCCACTCACAACTGAAGACCAGAAAGTATGGTATTTCCAACAGAAAAGTGCATGAAACAGCCACAAACAACAACTACTCCAATAGCAGGGAACACACACACACACACACACACACACACACACACACACACACACACTCTTATGCCTAACTGGTACACATGTAAGAAAGAAAAAGGGAACACACACACACACACACACACACACACACACACACACACACACACACACACACACACACACACACACACACACACACACACACACACACACACACACACACACACACGTCCCTTTCACTCTCAACAGTAATATATATATATATATTTTTTTTTATGATGACACAAAGTCATTCATGTGCCTGTTGGTCTCTGAACCCTTGTCATTCAGTTGATCGATATAATCAGCTGTACACCCACTCGAAACGTCTGTGATACTCGCCTCTCACGTGTCAGTTGGCCACGCCCCCTTCAACCTCGACCAGCGAGAGTGGGCCCACAGCGTGTGTGTGAAGTTCGTTGCCTAAAGTCTTAGTTGGCTCCCTCACATAGAGTTAGTGAACAGTCAGTCAGTGCTGGCTGGCTCAACGCAAAAAACACTGGGGCACACGCGGTAGGGTAGTAAGTGGGCGTCTTATCAGCCTCCTTCATAACAAGTTGGCAACGGTCCAACGCTTCACGTTGGAATAATTCGGTCAAGCCCTCACTATCGTTCTTTACTCGTGGCTGTCTGGGTCTTCTTCATCATCTGTATTAGGAACAACCAACTGTCTATTCAATATTCCCAGCACTTGATCTGTGGTAAATGTACGGCAAGGTCGAGTACGTAAAGTGCTTGGTGGTGACGTCATAGTGAATGGAAAAAACAATCGGAATAAAGTCAATAAAACACTGAACTGAATAATAGTGTTCTGACAAAGCAAATGGCTGTGAGCATGGGCCAGACCATCCCCCAACTATGACGTTTATTGCTGGCTTTTTATCTCATGAACTAGGATCGTGATGTTATCCACAGGGAAAAAATTCTGTCCTGACAGACATACATGACGAAGATATATATAACAAATATACATTGATCAATGATGCAAAAACTAATCAGTTTACATCTTTAAAGCAGATAAAACTTGACCAGGCAGAGGGTGCTCACCATTCCACTTGATTTCACTTTGTGCTATGCTTTACAAAATATTGCAAAAAGAAAAAAAAAAAAAAAAATCGTTTAAATGCAACCCCCCTCCCCACCTTCCAACACTCCTTGCAAATAAAAAGCTGTATGGGCAAATAGACACAGCAGAAGTGACAGCTAGTTTGAACTCTGGACAGTCTAAAAACCCAGTCACCAAATTTAGAACAACACACACACACAAAAAAATACCTGGCACCTCATTAATAAATACTAGACAAAAGAGTGTTCAGACCTTCAAGAACAAAGAGAGGCAAATAGGGGCCACAAAGGCAGAAAAACAGTGGACATTGGTACAAACCTGTAATGGAATTGAAAAAGCCATAGAAAGCATTAAAAAAAAAGAAGAAGGAAATAAACAGCACAGAGCTTCAAGAAAGCAGTGATAGAATCTGTACTGAAAGAACCCCCTCCCCCCATGGCCAACCCCTTCCCACACAGATGATTCAGGGCAAACTAAATGGATGCTAACCTTCTTTTTTTTTTAATTTTTTAAAATTTTTTTATAAAGAATCATGCCACTTTCAGTTCTTGTTCCCAGTAAGCTCTTTCTCATCCCTAGTGCCAAGTAGTCAAAACATAGGTGGTTTGGGGGGGGGGGGGGGGGGGGGGGGGCAGATAATCTAATTCTTTGAAACATTGGTACTACTGCTGCTTATGATCTAATTCAACCTGTAACTGTGAGATACATGCATTTGTTATCCAATCAGCCCCAGCGAATTACACTTTCTCACCGCACACTGCAAAGATTCAAAGATTTTAATCCTGCGACCCCTTTTGGGGCATGGAGGACTTGAAACAAATCAAACAAATAGAAAGCACACACACACACATTCTCTTTCCTATGGATTCTTCAAGCATAGTCCATGGCTGCAGCTGACAGTCTTCATTCATCCTTTTTCCACCCTAACATTATTTATTCACACACTTGAGGTTGTCCAATGTTTTTTCTTTAAATCCATTTTCGTAGCCTCATGGTTGTTGTCTTTATAAACAATTCATACTTGATGATTTCTTCCTTTGGTTTCTGGAAGACCAACAAAGTCCAATCCACAAGCACTGCATTTCCAAAGTTTGCCAAGGAGAAGAGTTTGGAAGACTAAGGCCTTTCCGTCTAGACAATGGTGGTAGTGTCAAAGAAGTTTCATAGCTAAGATGCAAGTGGAATTCTCTGTGATGGCGTGAAGACTACAATTACCATCATGGTACTTACAAAAAAAAAAAAAAAGAAAAAAAAAAGCCCTGGGCAGCAGATGTCTAGTCTGCCAGGACAGAATTCTGGCTTTTGGTGCACCCACATGCACCAGTGTTACTCATTCCTTGTAGCCATTCATTTTAAAATTTTAAATTCAGTGGGAACTGGAAAAAAAAAACAACCAGAAAGTAAGTCATGAAAATGAAAGGTGGAAAAAAGAATACAAATCCTGAAAGTGAGGAAAGCGGAAAGGGTTTTTGTGTCATCAAAAAGTACAGAAGCCCATAAGCTGATTTCTTTTAAAGAGCAGAATGCCTTTTCCCCATGATCTTATACATGCAGAGTCAATTTGAACATAGCAAAACATGATGATGCATACAACATGGGAAGAAAGATAGTCTGCCAAAAAACATCCTCTGTGATCAGCATATCCACTGAAAATGCCACTCAAGGGCAATGAAAACAGTGTCAGTGCAAGCCAGAACCAACACCAATCAACAATCGGTAAATACAGCCAAGTTCAAACCAGTACTTCACTAGTTTCTCCATGTCCATACAGCAACTTATAAAACCACTTAATAGTATACCTGGTCATCTTACGCAACTGGGTATGCATAATCCTATTTTAAATCTTTGGCCTTTATTTTCGATGAGAATCTTTAATTCTTCACAAATCTAAACAAATCTTAAATAAATGTCAGCGAACTGCCCAGAGAAACGTGGACAAACGAGTCACAAGACAACACACAACGCGTTTCGACCTCGTAGGTCTTCCTCAGGTGAAATAAAGACGGACAAAATAACGAAAATGCACTTAGCTTTGATCGCTTCAGATTGCTTCTGAGTTCAGCGCAAGGAAGGCAAGGAAGGACTTGCGCTGAAACTCAGAAGCAATCTGAAGCGATCAAAGCTAAGTGCATTTTCGTTATTTTGTCCGTCTTTATTTCACCTGCTGAAAAGTAAACCTATAATTCAAGCATGTTTTGCACAACAGATCTGGGATCCTCTTGCTATCTGTTAACAGGCAATGGTGGGTTGGAAGTAAAGTGAGGGTTGTATTTACCACGCCATAACTCGGACTCAGTATCTGCATTTCCAGACTGTCTACAGATGTGCTTTCAGTTCTGGTTTTTTCTTCATTTTTCAACAATTTAAAAAAAATTCATTTTTATTTCAACTGTGTCTTCAGGTCAGGGTCAAGAACAGTCATAGTAAAGCACTTCTTAACCAATTTAATGTCACAATCAAGGATGCCAAAACCATTATTCAAATTGTGAGGATCAAAGTTAAGTGTGCGCATCCATATGTCAAACGGGAACTAAGATTAATTATGACTATGAACCTTCATCAAAAGCATTTTTGAGGCAAGATGAAAAATGGAAGCCTTAAAACGACAGTAGATAATGTGTTAAAAAAAAAGGGGGGGGGGGGGGGTAATTCATCAAACACTTAAACCAAGGTAAAGCACTGAAGCCTGACTTAACAAAAATAAATTCTAACAGCTGCATTCTCTGTCGACTAGCTCCAGATGAGTAACATCATTACTACAGGTAATCCAGCACACTCCCTCAGGACAATGCTGTAGGCTGTGTAGACTAACACTGCAGAAGGCTTTGGGGAAGCAGCAGCATGAGTAAGTAAAACAGTCCAGAGGCTGTGGTGATGGATGAGCGTGTCTGGAGTTGAGGCAAATGAAATGAGGCAGCTTAAAGACATCAATGGACTTGAAGAGTTCAGACAGTGCTCTGCAGGCAATGTTCTGAGTGTGCATCATTGTTCATGTCCTGGAGCACTTTCACAGAAACCACTGAGTCCTCTCAAAGCCTTGAGCTGTTCACAAAAGATAGAAAAAATGCTTGCCAGGAAATGCAGATATCTATACAGAAATTAATGAGTTTCCCTATAAAGTAAACATGAAATGTTCTAATAATACTTACTTCTGAACTACTGTATACATATGTGGATGCGATAACAAATCACTAATTTTCAAAAGCATTCTTTTATAAAACACTGGATTACTTCTTAAACATTCATGAATGCCCGATACAGACGTCAGCAGACCAATTTCAAACTATTTACTAAATACACATTCTACGTTGACTGCAGCATTTGGAAAGGGGGAATGGGAAGAGGGGGTGGGGGAGGGAGTGTGTCCAAATTGTCTACAGTATATAAATGAACAAATTCAACATACTCTCCCTTGGTGGCATCAAAGGTCATATGACTGCATGTCAAACTAACTACTACCAATTCAGAATGGAGTATGTATCACCATCATGGACAGATGGAGATGGACAGGCAGAAGGGGAGGAGGGAATGGCACATATGGGGAAAAGGAAAGTGGATGGTGAGAGGTGGGGAGGAGGAGGCAATGGGGTGGGGGGTGGATGGGGGTAGAGATGGGGGGTCTTTACTGCTCACCTCCTAATGAAATTTTCACAAGACTTGTGCACAGATACCACAAAAAACACATACACACTCATCATACGAACTCTGACATACAGACACAAATAATGAAATTATTAACAAGTAAAAAGCAAAATTAGTATCCACTTGAAAAAGACAGGGAAAAAAATCTTACCAATGCTGCACAGGATGATTTTGGCCTGGAACATAAATAATTTTACATCATTTATCAGCTGTGATACATGTTAAATGCAAAGTGATCGCAATCCTGAGTTAAATTGTAAATACTTTTACGGATAATAAAATACCGACAAACAACAAAAAGAAAAGAGCATCCACTACTTTCTTCAAGTTACTGTGCAATTTACTTTGACTTTTAAAACAAAACAAAACAAAAATGCTGAATGAAAATCAGTTGAACAGAAACAACCAAAAACGGGAATACACATACATTTTGATCTGCTTGGCAATCTCCACATTGACTGGTTTCTGCTGGATCCACATCATATGTAACATGAGAGAGAGATGCAGTATGTGATTGCAGTCTGCGCTTTGAATAGCTGGACCACACTCAAATGATCTGGCAACGATGTGCGATGTTGTTCTATAACTGGTTTATTTTATCAAGAATGTGAATGCTTCATTTGTGTCTATTTGCACCACTATCATGATGGCAACAAAGACAGATTCATGGGTGAAATGGACTCGTATATCTCAATATAATCAGTGAATTACCTTTTTTTCACTTTTTTTTTTTGGTTTGTTTCTTTGGCATCAGCACCCTGACAGATATGGCAGCCAACTGATGTGAATGATCGTAATGCAGTGAATCTCCCCTTCCAACCTTCTCTATTACGACTCCCCCCATGATGTGACCTGCATAAAAACGACTGACCTACTTCACTATGTAAATAAACTCTATCTTATGATTACCTGTCTCGCCTGACTAACAACTGACCAGTCTTATCTACTATGACTTGACTGAAAATGCAGCAAAAATAGTGTTGTGACAATTGGCCCAAGTGACTTCAGGTGATCTCTGAAGTAAACACAGCTGAGATTCAATTTTCCAGTGATACATTCATGCTGCTTTTCATCAAGAAGACAGTTGTGCTGCTTGCACTTGTCACCTTTGCGAAAAGAAAAGCACTGACCTTAAGATAATCCAAACAAAAGCAGAAAGGTGGAACTAACTTTGATTGCCAAATCACTGAAATAAGGGAAGACATGAGTGAAAAGTATCATTAAAGATAATCAGTTTCAGCCAGATGGTACAGTTGACACTGTGGGGACAAGAAGCTGCCCCCAATTTTTTTTTTCTTCTTTTTTTTTTTTTTTCGCTGTCCCATCTTCTGTGCCACCTCAGTGGCAGTGCACCCATGCCGCTCATTCTGGCACCCTGTCTACAGCCACAGCCTGACTGGTTCCGCCACAGCCCCGGCAGGCAATCCACAGGCAGCAGTCACTGTCAAGTTGTCCAGAGGCAACACACCGGAGGAGACACTACACTGTTGCCAAGTTACTTTGGTGGTGTTCAGTGGCACCTGTTCTGATCCAGCATGTGCAGGACACCACCTACTAAGCCCCCTACTGACGACAATAATTGCTTAGTCGCGGAGCCGGCGTGAGTGAGCTCTCCCTCTGGAGGGTGCCACCACATCCGTCTAACTACAGCCCCAATGGACTTGCAATATTGGTGACCCCGACAGAACCAAACCAAGGCCAAGACTTTGAGAGACATTTGAAATTTGAGTTCATCATGACAGCAGGGCATGAAGGGCCACAGAATTTGAGACTTTTTTTAAAAGCTGATTGATGAAAACGAGGATGAAAATGATGCTACTGATTTTCTTTTTGGTTTGAGACTGCATGACAAGGACTGTACTCTATGCTTCCTTTCATAATATATCCCGGCGTCAACCAGGCCCCTGAGATACAGACATCTGCATTGTTGGTCAGAAATTTGGGCAACACTCTCAGAGACACATCCATTAAGTGGATGAAACTTGACTGTGTGGTCCCAGTCTTCCCAACTGAGCTCAGAGCAAACTCAACTGTGGTTCGGAGCCGGTCAGGACAGAAAAATTCTACATGACTCTGATGAGAATCGAGCACATAACCTCCCAGCCAGGAGTCTGCGACGCTAACCACTTCACCACACCGGTTGGTAAGCTGTCCCAAATATGTAAATAGGCATAAATGAAACATTTTGGGAGTGGTTTCATAACGCTTTTCTTTGTGTTTATCTCATTAACTGGTGCTCCACTGGCCATTCCGTTGGTTGAGGGCCAATGAACGTGATGAAGACAAAAAAAAAAGGGATTTCTAACCGGGCCTGATGATATGTCTTGTAACATCACAAACTTTATCGAAGAGTCTTAATCTATACATGTACAGCGTGCCTAATAAAATTGTCTTGACAGTTTGATCTGCAGTGTGATTGTCTTTGGATGGTTGGTTTTAAAGATCTGTTGTAGTATGACCCTCTTTACACAGACCCTTCCATTATCAAGACCTGATTTAAGTTCATTTTTCATTGTCATAATGGAGAGGTTCCATCACACTGGGCTTCCAATGCAAGAGTTGTAGGATCAAACAATGGAAGCACCTGGTTGGTCGACACTGGAGCAGGCTTTTTCCAACCATATCAAACAATGGAAGCACCTGGTTGGTGAACATTGGATGGAGCAGGCTTTTTCCAACCACCTCAAACAATGGAAGCACCTGGTTGGTGAACATTGGATGGAGCAGGCTTTTACCAACCACCACCTCAAACAATGGAAGCACCTGGTTGGTTAACATTGGAGCAGGCTTTTTCCAACCACCTCAAACATGGAAGCACCTGGTTGGTGAACATTGGATGGAGCAGGCTTTTTCCAACCACCTCAAACAATGGAAGCACCTGGTTGGTGAACATTGGAGCAGGCTTTTTTCAACCACCACATCAAACACTAGAAGCACCTGGTTGGTCAACACTGGAGCAGGCTTTTTCCAACCACATCAAACACTAGAAGCACCTGGTTGGTCAACACTGGAGCAGGCTTTTTCCAACCACATCAAACAATGGAAGCACCTGGTTGGTCAACACTGGAGCAGGCTTTTTCCAACCACATCAAACAATGGAAGCACCTGGTTAGTCAATATTGGAGCAGGCTCTTTCCCAACCACGTCAAACAATGAGAGCACCTGGTTGGTGAGCATTGGATGGAGCAGGCTTTTTCCAACTTCTAACATGTGCAAATCATTAAGTCAAAGACCCCGCTTTCCTTGAATATGGGTAACAAAAACAAAGTTGCATATGTTACAGACCTTTTTATCTGATAATCCATGTTAACTATACTCAGGAAGACAGCAGGACATTTGCTAAGTACAGGGGAATCTCCAATCATTCCCCCTGACCTCTATAATGATGTGATCAACACTCAAACAGCAACAACTGCTCTTCATGAGTGAGCCCTTGCAGCACCATTACAACCTACTGGTCATGGCATCTGAGTGGGGATTCATCAAAATGGCTTTTTGGTTAACAGTTGCTTTACATTTTTTGAAACGCTTTTTCCTGTCTCTTCCCTGGTTCCTGTAGAATTTTCTTTCTTTCCTTTTTTTTTCATTGTTTTTTTTTTCGCCATTTTTTTTCCCACTGGATTACAGCCATATATCCCAGCCAGAATGTGTGTGTGTATATGTGCATGACTCTGTGTGTGTGTGTGTGTGTGTGTGTGTGTGTGTGTGTGTGTGTGTGTGTGTGTGTGTGTGTGTGTGTGCACGCGATATATATGAGTATGCATGCATGCATGCGTGCATGTGTAAGAGAGAGAGAGAGAGAGAGAGAGAGAGAGAGAGAGAGAGAGAGAGAGAGAGAGAGAGAGAGAGAGAGAGAGACAGAGAGACAGAGACAGAGACAAAGAAAGAGATAAACAGAGAGACAGAACACGTACCTCATCAGCTTCCGGACTTTCAAACACATGACACTGGAAGCTCTTTGCCAGATTGCATGTTGTATCTCTCTGAAACAACAAAAATTCCATTACTGGATTACTTTAAAGCAAAATTTTGACTGGGTAACGGAATCAGTTTTTGAGGGATGGCAAATAAGTGCCTTAGAAACTGAAATTTTGACATGATAAATATCTCAGTCACTGAAAGTACCAACAGGGTAAAGACTGATCTTGTAAAAGAACCACAATCAAAATACCAAGCGTGTCAAGATTAGTTTCTTGAAGATTCTTCCATCACACAAGAAAAAGGCTCTGCTGAAGCGCATCAAAAGATTCTAAAGGCCTACTGCTGATACTGAAATGTCTATTTACAAATAGTTAAAAAGGGTCCACTAAACTTATGTCTACCTTTGTTTTTCTTGAAGTGGAGGTGAGGAGTCAATGTTTAGTATGACAGCAAGAAAGGCTACAACTCTTGGATGTTTTGTAAAGCTTAATTAAAACAAAATGAAAATGACAATATACCAACAGCACAGACAATTAAAAAAGGTAAAATTTTGTTGCTCTCAGGAGCTTCTTCTGTTCACTAGTACTGGAACTTTTGAGTAATTCGATTACAGTTATGTATTCGGAGAATATTTTTTACCAAATGGGACATATGTTTGAAGAATCTTTTGCCAATGACCAAAGTATTTGCTAAAAAGAAAACCTGACGAAAACTGATCTCTTAAGCTCCCTCACCCTGCAATGTAGGCAAAATAGGTCATGTAGTCAGTGCGCCGGCCGCAGGCTGACACCTCTGTGTAGGAGTGCTCCATGAGAACCTGTTCAGAGACAAAAAGTACAAACTTCACTGAATCGATCATCGTTCGTTCGTCCAACACAACTTTCTACTCTTTTTTTTTTTTTTTTCAACTCAAACTAAAGGCATCACGTAACCTTGCAATATGAAAATTAATGACCAACACCTTTCATTATTACCTGGTAGATGTTAAAATAATGGTGCTCACCTCAATTATTTAAAACACCATACTCCTCTCCTTTAAAAAAAATAATGTTTTTTTTACTTCTGTATCCGGCCAAATTGAATACTTTTGATGCTGACATGTTACCTGTTACATCCATGTAACACCTGACAAGGCTAGGTCTTTGGCCGCTAACACTTGGCGTGTGGATTCTCCAAGCATTTGCCTGCCACCAGCACCCAGTGGTGAAATAAAGCTATAGGGACTATAGGAAAACAAAGGGGGAAGATCAGCTATTTGGGTGCTGTGGTTAGAGTTCTGCTCACAGGCTGGGGAGTTGTGCACTTGACTCCCATCAAAGGCATTTATTTGTGTTTTTTTATTAGGCCCTGTCCTACCCAGAGCTGAGTGTGTGATTGGCTCAAACAGAATGACTTGAGTTTCCAGACAAACACTGCAAGTGTCTGTATTTGTTATACTTGCCTGATACCATGATATAATATGGAACAAAGAGTGGTTTCAGTTTCAGTGTACGACAGCCCAGCTGAACAAACAATGTCATTTCAGGGCTAGAATGGAAGCACAGGGTACAGCTCTGTCATGTGACCTCAAATCAGAGGGGAATTCCATAGCATCATTCTCCCTGATCATCACATAGAAAGAAAGCAGTCTCAAGTCTGTGCCCTTTCATGCCCTGCTCTCATGGTAACCTCAGTTGCGATTTTCTCTGCTGGTCCATGCTTGTGATGAGTTCACATCCACACTGTCTGTTACACAAGATTATGGGGACTATAGCTGGGTACACAAAATGGTAGCCTCTAGAAGAAGACGCTCATGCTGGTTCCATGTCTGAGCAATGATGGTCATCAGAAGGTTTAGCAACAAGTGTCTGCATACATTGGGTAAGAACAGGCACCACTAAAACCCACCAAAGTCACTTGGCAGCAGGAAAGAATCTCTTCAGGTAGGCTGCTCCATGATCCCTTTATACTGACTGCTCCCTGTGCACTGTGGTGCTGGTGTTGCGACAGGACAGCCATGGGTGTGTGGATGGGAGCCAGAATAAGCATTGGGCCACTGCGGGTCATGGAAGAATAAGCATTGTGGGGGAAGCAATGCCACTGCGGGTCATGGAATTATTAGATACCATAAGCACAGCAATGATGAAAGGGTAAAAGGAGGGAGGTAGGTAGTGAGTGAGAAGGAAGGTATCAAATTACTCATTCAACTTCCATTTTTTCTCCATATCTAGGAGATTTTTGCATTTGATTCTATGCACAATGCTTGTAACAGCTATCATAACTTTGCACAAACAGATTGGTAAACGCACCCCAGTTGACTTGCAGCTTCCATTCGCTGCTGGGAAACCATGGCTTGGTTCTAGTCAGAGCCAGTGTAGGATCTTTCTGCCCTGTCTAGTTCCTAAGCAAAGCTGCTTGCTATGGGCTCCACTGGAAAGTCTGGCACCACTCAGCCTAGTTTCATCCACTTACTGGTTGTGTCTCTGGGTGTGTTGCTCAAATTTCCTGGCCAACACTGAAGTTGTCTGTATCTCTCGGGCATGGCTGACATTGGGATATATCATGAAAGTAAGCATAGAGTACAGTTCAGTCATGCAGACAATGGAACACCACAGCATCATCTTCATCATCCTCGTCCTCACTGATCAGCATTAAAAAGGCCTCAAAATTCTGTGGCCCTTCATGGCCTGGTTTCATACTGACCTCACTTTCAATTTCCTCTCCATGTTTACACCCTTGGTGGGTTTGTGTCAGAATTGTTGGTATCGCTAAATTCATAAGACTGCCGTAGAACAGATGTAGTGGTGCCTTTTGGACAGGGACACTCACTCATGCTGTCTCTATGACTGAGAAATTACTGTTGTCAGTAGGATTCTTAGCAGGTGGTGTCCTGCGTATGCTGGATTAGAACAGGCACCACTGAACACCAGGGAACTCAACAGTAGTGCAATGCTGTCTCCTCTAGTGGTTACCTCATGGCCAGTTGACACCGACTGCCAGTGCTGGGTCAGCAATGGGACAAGCTGGGGAGGAGGGGCTGTGAATGGGGAGAAAAATGATGTGTAGTGTGGGGGAGTGGCTGTGAATGGGGAGAAGCATGATGTGTAGTAGCGGGGGGAGTGGCTGTGGGGGGGAAAGCATGATGTGTAGTGGGGGAGTGGCTGTGAATGGGGAGAAGCATAATGTGTAGTGGGGGAGTGGCTGTGAGTGGGGAGAAGCATGATGGTGGGGGAGTGGCTGTGAATGGGGAGAAGCATGATGTGTAGCGGGGGAGTGCTGTGAATGGGGAGAAGCATGATGTGTAGGGGGAGTGGCTGTGAATGGGGAGAAGCATGGTGAGTAGTGGGGGAGTGGCTGTGAATGGGGAGAAGCATGATGAGTAGTGGGGGAGTGGCTGTGAGTGGGGAGAAGCATGATGTGTAGCTGGGGAGTGGCTGTGAATGGGGAGAAGCATGATGTGTAGTAGGGGGAGTGGCTGTGAGTGGGGAGAAGCATGATGTAGTGTGAATGGGGAGAAGCATGATGTGTAGTGGGGGAGTGGCTGTGAATGGGGAGAAGCATGATGAGTAGTGGGGGAGTGGCTGTGAGTGGGGAGAAGCATGATGAGTAGCTGGGGAGTGGCTGTGAATGGGGAGAAGCATGAGTAGTGGGGGGAGTGGCTGTGAATGGGGAGAAGCGTGATGTGTAGCTGGGGAGTGGCTGTGAATGGGGAGAAGCATGATGTGTAGTGGGGGAGTGGCTGTGAATGGGAGAAGCGTGATGTGTAGCTGGGGAGAGCTGTGATGGGGAGAAGCATGAGTGTAGTGGGGAGTGGCTGTGAATGGGGAGAAGCATGATGTGTAGTGGGGGAGTGGCTGTGAATGGGGAGAAGCATGATGTGTAGCGGGGGAGTGGCTGTGAATGGGGAGAAGCATGATGTGTAGCGGCGGGGAGTGGCTGTGAATGGGGAGAAGCATGATGTGTAGCGGGGGAGTGGCTGTGAATGGGGAGAAGCATGATGAGTAGTGGGGGAGTGGCTGTGAATGGGGAGAAGCATGATGTGTAGCGGGGGGAGTGGCTGTGAATGGGGAGAAGCATGATGTGTAGCGGGGGAGTGGCTGTGAATGGGGAGAAGCATGATGTGTAGCGGGGAGTGGCTGTGAATGGGGAGAAGCATGATGTGTAGCGGGGGAGTGGCTGTGAATGGGGAGAAGCATGATGTGTAGCGGGGAGTGGCTGTGAATGGGGAGAAGCATGATGAGTAGTGGGGGTGGCTGTGAATGGGGAGAAGCATGATGTGTAGTGGGGGAGTGGCTGTGAATGGGGAGAAGCATGATGTGTAGTGGGGGAGTGGCTGTGAATGGGGAGAAGCATGATGTATAGTGGGGAGTGGCTGTGAATGGGGAGAAGCATGATGAGTAGTGGTGGAGTGGTGCCCACCGCAGGGACATGGGTGATGACACAGCATGAAAACTTTGTGCAAAACAAATCAAAACAAAATAAAACAAAAAAACCACTTCACCTTTCCATCAGACTTTTTGGTCACTATGATGCTCGTCTCTGTTGTGGCAATAGTCACAAGCTGTAGTTGACACAGAAAACAAAGTGACGTAAGGTGGAAAGTCCTTTGAAAACAGTCACCATCACACTCTGAATTCCATCCAAAGAAAGGGTCAGTTTCATTTTCTTTTCAAACATGCTATGACTATCCCTTTTCAAGCCTGGTGCCCTCATTTATCATCTTGCTTGCATTTCACATGTATGTATACTCCCCTTCAAATTATCTGAGCAGTGGTGCTTTTAAATTAGTCAAACTTACTTTTTGGAAAGGACAAGAAAAGCTTTAAGCTGCTTTAAGACTTGAGCTCTATTAATATGTGAAGAGGAAGAAATGAAAACTTACCTATCACTTACCAATGGTTTAAGCTTGATTTAAAGTATGGAAGATCACAGAAAGGACTTTAACATCACAGCACACTTCTTAGAATCATTTCATAAGTAGTGCTGTAATGCAGCTCCAAGAGCTGTCAAAAGCTTAAGCTCTTGGTGTTTCTTACTAAACAGCCTTTCCCCTATCTTCCTCTCCTCCCCTCTCCCCCAGTTCTGCCCTAAACCAATCTACTAGGAATCGGAACCTAAATGACTGCCCATAGACACCTAAAGGTCATCTCTATAATTACTTCTGCACCTCTGAACAAATTCAAAACTTCTTTTTCACATCAAGTCTGGCAATTTTCTCTTTTTAAAAAGAGTAAAAAAAGAACTAGATTGTTTCGCTGCTGCTGCTGCTGCTGTGTGTGTGTGTGTGTGTGTGTGTGTGTGTGTGTGTGTGTGTGTGTGTGTGTGTGTGTGTGTGTGTGTGTGTGTGTGTGTGTGCGTGTGTGTGTGCGTGCGTGTGTGTGTGTGTGTGTGTGTGTGTGCATGCATACGTGCGAGTGTGCATGCGTGTGTGTGTGTGTGTGTGTGTGTGTGTGTGTGTGTGTGTGTGTGTGTGTGAGTGTGTGTGTGTGTGTGTGTGTGTGTGTGTGTGTGTGTGTGTGTGTGTGTGTGTGTGTGTGTGTGTGTGTGTGTGTTGTGTGTGTGTGTGTGTGTGTGTGTGTGTGTGTGTTGTGCATGCTTGTGTGTTTATGTGTGCATGCGTGTGTGTGTGAGTTTGGTGGGAACTGAAAGGGGGGGTGGAGGATTGGGGGATGAGCTGAAGACACAACAGCAGGACTCTGCAAATGAAAGAAAATATATGATGACAGCTAACTGCTGGAGAATGTGTAAACCTAGTTAATGGTAATGATTCATATCACCAAAATCCTTGCCGTACTAAATAAAAAGACGATGATTTTACAAAAAAAAAAATCATCTGGCACGAAAGGAGCATAAATATTATTTGTTTTTAGTCTTTCTAGTCTAGTATGCCGAAATTCAGTGACAGTATTAATTTGGTTGGGCAAGTAACAGAATTACATCAAGTCAAAAACTTTCTGACAGCTGTAAACCATTTCTATCCTTAAATGAAATAATGTAATAACCATGAGTCACAGGCTGCTGTCATAAACATTTACAACACTCTTATACTTCTGTCATAAATGGACTGTCTCCCCATCTTTCTCTTTCATGGAGAATAGTATGGTCAAAGTTCAAAATCAAATCCTTGAAAAGTTGCTCACTTTTCTTCTGTTTGCCTTCTACTACACTTGTAGAGTTCCATTTTCATGTACCCAATTCTGTGATGTATTTTCATGACTATTTCAGCCCATTTGGCAAAATCAGGATGAAATAACTGATTCATAGCTTCTTTCTCTCAAATGGAACAGCTTACTCATTTCGTAGAAATAGACCAACTTCCTATTTGATGTTTTCTTTTGGGGGGGTTTCTTGGTCAGCTGAATTATTCCTGAATCAGTATTCACTGTTACTGTTGATATTCCTATGATTTTAATCAGTATTGCTGCCAACATCACTGGACCATACCTCTTTAAGTTTGTTGGAGTTATTCACCACACAGCTCCGACGGCATCATGGATTCTGTCGACACGTCCATCCTGTACCGCCCAAAGTCAGTCCAGAGTTTACAAAGATGTTCAAACTAGCTTCTTGTCAAATCAATGTTCATGGATAAAATGTATACATATACAGCAAAAGAAAATGGAGAACAAAAAGGGGTAGACAAAGACAGACATGAGCACAGGTTAACAAAAAAAAAAAAAAAAAAAAAACAGACTGCAAGAAAAAAAAAAGGGACAGACAGAAAGAGACAACAAAATGTACACAGAAATAAACAGGTTGACTGAAACAGACAAGAAATGTACAGACAATAACAGACAGACCACAAAATATGCTCAGACAATACAGATATAGATACAATCAGACACATGAAATGTGCACTAACAATGAAGGAACAGGCCTTAAAATATGTGTGCTAACATTAAGGGGCTAGACACAAACAAACACAAGAAATGTGCACAGACAGTAAAAAGACAGGCAGTCAAAATGAGCATGCAAAGACTAGACAAAAACAGGCACAAGAAATGCGCATGGACAATAAGGGGCCAGACAGGGAAATCCATAAACAAACATAAAAAATATGTGCAGACAATCACGGGATAAATGTACCACCATTTTTTGACTTATTATGATAATTGCGAAAAGTCATACTTATAAATGTAAAGTTGAAAATGTGACACGGATGCAACTGGGTTCCAAGATCATCTGTGCAGATTTAAAATTGAACTGCACATTACAACCATTTAAAAGAAAAAAAAAGGTACTTCCATGGTTGAATGAAGCAATAATAAATCAATGTTTATCTATCCAGATACTTAATGCCTAACTTCCATCTTTTGCAGTAATTTTCTATGCTCAGTTTTTGATAGTTCATCTGAAGTTTACATTCTCCGTTATGTGTACAAACAATGAACAACTTAATGTATGGAACAATATGCATGTAGTTGTTAGTTCTTGAATTTCACTGATGGTTCATGTATACACTTCTCATGTTAGTTTGTTTACTTAGGTTCTTTTTTGTGTCCTTTTGTTGTTAATAATTTCTTATTTACATGCAAAAATAACTCCCACCCACCTATTTGATGATGATTATAACTCTGTGTGTGTATAACTCTGTGTGTGTGTGTGTGTGTGTGTGTGTGTGTGTGTGTGTGTGTATGTGTGTGTGTGTGTGTGTGTGTGTGTGTGTGTGCGTGCGCATTTAACGTCTGTGTGTGTGTGTGTGTGTGTGTGTGTGTGTGTGTGTGTGTGTGTGTGTGTGTGTGTGTGTCCCTTCATTTAACGTCTATCCACTGTTTGTGATATTAGACCAGTGTGTGTGTGTGTGTGAGTGTGTGCTTGTGTGTGTGCGTGTGTGCATATGTGTGTGTGTGTGTGTATGTGTGCTAGTAGATGGTAGGGTGCGGGGAACAGTGTGTAAGAAGTTAAGAGTGTTTTTGGGTCTTAAATGGTTAACATTTTAGAAGATTTTGTCCATGTTTTAGCTCTCTGTCTCTGTCTGTCTGTCTATCTGTCTCTCCCTCTCTCTGTGTCTCTCTCCTCCCCCCCTCTCTCTGTCTCTCTCTCCCTGCCTGACGATCTGTCGCTCTGTCGCTCTCTTTTCCTCCTTTCCTTGTCTGTTGTCTCCGTCTCTCTCCCTCCCCTCTCCGTCTCCCTCTCTTCTATTATCATCTCTCTGTTTCCTCCATCTCATTTTCCCAATCATTCATATATAGTAGTTCGTTTTTCCCTCTATGTACATATTTTATGACAGCAGGATTGAGAGAGTGGCTGAGAAGGGCGAATGGGAGGTGGGGGGGTGGGATGGAGGTTGGTGGGGTTTGGAGGAGGGTGGCGGGTGAGAGAGAGTGATGTGGGTTTAGGCGCACGATGCACACACACAGGTGTGTGTGTGTGTGTGTGTGTGTGTGTGTGTGTGTGTGTGTGTGTGTGTGTGTGGGGGGAGGGGGGGGGAGGTGAATGTTTGATATGGATTTGTATGGGTATAAATGTTTAATTTTGTACATGTACATGAACCACATTGGAAAAGCTGTCTTTGGTTTTGTTTTTACAGGTCTGTTTTACCCACAGATTGATTTATTAATGTTGAATTGTTTGTATTTGTGTTTTACATGCCTGCAAAAGCATTTTCCTTATGCATATGGTGATATGATAAAAAGTCTGAAGTCTGAAGTCAAGTCCATCCCCCACACACACAGAGATCCCATGTATGTGTATTGTGCAGGCTATACAGAATTCCAAAGGAAACTGACATTTGGGGAAAAGGGAAAGGGACAGCCAGCAAAATATCCGTAAAGGGGTAGACACAAACAGATACAAGAAATAAGCACAGACAATGAAGAGACAGACTGCAAAATATTTTCACAGACAATAAAGGTTATATGCAAACAGACACCAGATAAGCGCAAAGACAATACAGTACAAACACCGAAATACGCACACATATCAAAAGGATAAACAGACAGAAACAAGAAAGATGCACAGACAATGAACGGACCAACAGCAAAATATATTCAGACAATAAAGTAGCAGATATACAAATAGATAACAATTGTGGAAAAAAAGGACACAGACAAACAGAAAAGAAATATGCTCAGAAATAAAGGACAGTTCATTAAAAGAAATGTGCCTAAGCATACAAGGGATACAAACAAAAAGCAAATGCAATGTGTACAGACAAAAAAGACAGAAAGAGACAGCAAACAGAATTTGCACTCACAAAAAAAAACATATGAACAGAAACGGATAGCAAAAGAAACTTTGTACAGCCACAATGGACAGAGAGAAACAGACAATAAAAGAAATATGCACAGACAAAAACAAGATGGACAGAAAAATCGTGAAAGAAATGTTTTGATATACAGAACAGATTCAAACAGATAAAAAAAAAATGTGCATAACAAAAAATGGGACAGACAGAAACAGACAACAAAAGAGATGTGCTGAGGAATAGGGACAAACAGCACAAGAAAAGCACAGACTGAAAACACACAAAAAAAGCAGCAGGGGCTAGGCCGAAAACAGGAAAGAAAATGAGAGGAGAACCAAACACAGCAAATGACTGGTGGTTTTCACCTCTCCATGTGTCTTATATAAACCTGTATTGGCATGCACACATGTATGCACTTACATTTTTTACACACACACACACACACACACACACACACACACACACACACCTTGTGTTGGTACTAAAACAAATACAAAATATACACCAATATACCCGAGACATACATTTTTAAGCCGTTGTTCCCTCTCTTACTAAGGCAGGCCACAACTGTTAAATCTACAAATCTTTAGGAATCAAAAGCAACTCACTCCTTTCAAGATGTGCATTCCCCGGTAGAGAACCTCATAAGCAGCCCTGAATGATAAAACTGTGTCTGAGCACCAATTCAACCTACCTACCACACTGCGATACAAAGCATCAACAACAGACAGATAACACTACCGGCTGAACCTCCAATGTCTTTGTATGCACGCAGAAGATCAGCTATACATGCCTAAAGATACTGCATCTTATATAAGTGATCCATTATGTACAGAACCAGAAACATGCA
>JADBJO010000266.1:49236-66736 GCA_016801955.1 Conus betulinus | reverse complement strand
ATCATATTTGTGATGAAGTGGTGTGAGATTTGATCACTGCTAACATGCTGAATCAGGGCTTGAAAAAAAAAAAAGAAAAAAAAATAGAGAAGGCTTCTTCACTCATCATATCAGAGACAGAAACATTTAAGCACTCAACAAATAATGAATGATATGGAGCCCGTTTTGCCATGTGCTTAAGCTGCAATGAAGATTTCTCCTCTGTTTGTGATTATATTTGTGTATGTGTGTGTGTGTGCGCGTGTATGGGTGCACGCACACTTAAGTGTGTGTGAGCATGTGCATACATGTGTGTGTGTGTGTGTGTGTGCATGTGTGTATATGTATGTGAACGAGGGGTTGGACTAAGCACTGACTGTTATCTGAATTAGGCTTAATAAGAGGTGTCATGTGCATGCAAGGCACAACTGAACACACCACCCACATAAATCTCCTGTGAGGAAAAAGGAGTCTATGGAGAGGTCAGAATGAAAGCATGAGAGTTGTGCCACACAGTGGCACCCAAAAAAAAAAAAAAAAAAAAAAAAAAAAATCCCCCTATAAAACAAAAGAAATGAAAAACATTTCCCCACTCACTGAAACAAATATATCTGCGTATCACCAACATTTTCCCTGGACTTTTAACAGCTGAATTTTATTTTGGTCTCACAGGTAAAAGAACTAGCACACTTTTCCATGATTCAATCCTTTCCTCTGTTCTACTAACAACATCAAATTTGAAGATTTACACAGTATATGATCTGGATGTGAAAATGAAGATGACAGGCAATCTATTGGATGAAGTAAGCAGACTGTAAAACACATGAAAAATCAAGATGACAGTTCTGCAGACTGTAACCTAAATGGACAGGAAGAAGACAGGCAAACTGCTAAATAAACCTTGCACACTGTAAGTCGCATGGAAAAGAAGATGATGTGTAGAGTGCTGATTGTCAGCCACTACTGTACCTTGAGGTGAAGTCTGAAGGTGATCCTCTGCACCTCCTCCAGAAGAGAGAGGAATATTTCTGTCAGCACAAAGGAATGTTTTGGTAATACACACGATGCACACAATTCATATACTGTGTAACATATTGAAAAAGAAAAGGGTCAAACACCATCTCTTCCCCCCCCCCTCCTCTAAAAAATTGTTTACTTTGTGTATGTCATAGGAGTTTAGTAGAAGATGTTTGAACACACGGAACAGGAAGCGGCCACCAGCTTTCTTCCTATGGCAGCAGAAGTAGGGTTGGCCTCATGTGACTGTCTATTACTGCATTAGCCACAAAAAATTCGGCCTGGCAGAGCTGACTAACTGCCGTTGAATGCTATGGTCTGACATGGTGGTAAGTATACTAGCCAAACAGGGAGTATAATACAAACTCCCCATTTCTCCACAGCCTTCTGTCCTTTGTGCACGGCAAGTTGGATGCTGGGTAATCGGTTCAGTCCTTAACACTGTCCATTAAGGTCTGGGCCCACCCTCCACTGTAGTCTGTACAATGGTCTTGGACAGGGGAGTTATGGTGGGGGATACACGCTTGTATCATGCAATCTTACAGCACTTGATAGCTATAAAAACTTATTGTCTGCCATGCCAGTGCATGAACTGACCTGCTGTCTGACACAGATGTCTATCTTAGGGTCCTTATATGAAATGCAGAGAATTCCTGCAAAAGAGTTTGTTTTGCTACTGTGTGGAATTTTTTGCTCCTCATCTGCTGTCAGTGTCCAGATTTGGCATCCACAGAGGATGAATATCATCAGCGACTTAAAGACATTTACCTACAAGGGGAAATAGGAACTGGAAGTTGACACCGGCTTCTTCCCTGGCGGAAGTAGGGTGGGCGTCATGTGATGGTCTTATTACTGCATTAGCCACAAAAAATTCAGCCTGGCAGAGCTGACTAACTGCCGTTGAATGCTATGGTCTGACATGGTAAGTATACTAGCCAAACAGGGAGTATAATACAAACTCCCCATATTTGTCCACAGAGGGTCTGCCTTAAAATTCACTGAAAGCGTTGAAAGAAAAAGAACACTAAAATCCATATTTCTACCCAGATGTGAAGTGGAAAGGTGCACACACTTAAAGCAGCAAACTGTCTATTTCAAGTCAAACAAAGAAACAAACAAAAAAAAAATCAAAGCCAAAAATAAGTTTTGGCTGGCGGATTTTGGTTTATTTGAGAATGAGGTCTTGCTTGCAGGCCTCAATTGACCTCAAACAGAAAGTCAAAAGCAGCGATCTTTTGTGGGCCTGCAAAGTGAATTAAGACTTGAAAACTTTATTGAGAAGCTTAAAAATATATACAATTAGCTGGACCCTTGAGCCAAAATTATCGACTGCCACCTTCAAAACTGCACCATGAGTAGCAGCTGGCCTGGATCCTTCTCACACCAAAGAAGCCAGGTTTCATGAAATCAATAATGAATCTTTAAGTGATGAAACTTGTAAATGCACAGACAGACAGACAGACAGACAGACACACACACACACACACACACACACACACACACACACACACACACACACACACTCACTCACTAGCTAGCCAACACAAAAAATAAACCTTCAAGAAAGAAAATTCACCTGTGAGGATGTCATCACGCAGAATGGAGGAGTTTGGGTCATAATGTGTCTGAAAACAGAAAATGTATAATGAATTAAAACTGAGCTTGTGCTTGTCACCTACACACACATACTCACTTATGTTCATACACTAGCATGCTGACAATTTCCATCTCAAAAGATGCACATACCTATAACATCCACACATGTGGATACACACATAAATGTGTAAATGCAAACACACAGAAATGCTTCACGCAAACAGGATCTCTTCATGGAAATTGGAAGAAAATGATACGCTCAAAGGTGCGGGTAGGACCCACAGAAATGAGCCCTCAACGAGACACAGAAACATTTTATGGAAAACAGGAACTCGTCATGAAAAGAAAAACACAGCACTATGAAAAAAAAAAGGGAAAAAATATTTCTTAATCTCACTTCATATGCACAGAGTACATGAAAACAGGACAGAATAAAAATAAGAAGTTGTACATTAAACAATAAATGTGAATGTGACCAAAAATGCAAGAAGTTTGTAAATGACTAATACCAAAGCATACCTGAAGTATCATTATCACTTTGCTCTCTTTTTGAAACGCACACACACACTCACACCACCACCACAAACATGTTGATACAATTCAAACATGCTAGGAATAAATCCAAAAAACACACACTCAGCCTCCTTCTTCCATCCTCCCTCTCTCGCCACACACACACACACACACACGCACACATACACACATACTCACACTCACACACACACACATATACACACACATACACACACATACACACACACACACATACATTCATGCACACATGTGCGTGCGTGCACACACACACACACACACACACACACACACACACACACACACACACACACACACACACACATGCACTCGCACATGGACACAAGCACATACAACTCACACAAAACACAAACATACACTCGACACACACAAAAACACTTTTCACCCCTCAACAGATACACACACAAACACACACTCTTCCACACTACATACATGCTTGCAAAAAATCCATAGAACACACACAATCCCCTTCTTCCACGCCCGTCCCTCTATCTCTTCCATCCCTCCCTCTCCACAAATGTAAAAACACTCTGTTTCATCCTTCATACATGCTTGGGATAAATCCATTCAATACATTAAACACACACCAATCTTCCACCCCTCCCTCTCCACATACACACACGTACACATACAAACTCTTAAACCCTGCTTACACATTTGAAATAAATCCATCAAACACATTCAAATCCCTTCTTCAACCTTTTACTTTCCATACAGGCAAATACAAATACACACTCTTTCATACCCCATCCCCATCCAGACACAGACAGACAGACAGGCTAACAGACAGACAGACAGACACACACACACACATATCACCGATGCAACACTCACATTCAGCACGACTATGTCTCCTCTCAGCAGTCGCACGACAGCAGCCAGCTGATGTTTGACCAGACATGCTCGAATGAAAAGTCGACCTCGTCCCTGATCAGTCAGCGTCTGCAAGCAGCCCCCGTGCCACAGTTCATTTAAGTTCATTGATAACTATGGACGAGACACTGACAAACATGGAAACAGACACTGTAGGAAAACACACACATAATTCATAATTCACCAAATTACTGCTACTATGGATAAAACAAAAAGAGATGTAGAGACAGACATCATAAGAAGATATGCCACATATTGTTTATTTATCTCTTAAAAGCAAACAAACGAACAAACAAAATTTTAAAAAACCCTACCTGCCACCCCTTCATCCTCCAAAATGAACAAACTTAAAGCCCCCACCAGATATGTAGATAAATACAGAAAGAATACAGTCACATTTAAATCCAATATTAGTGCGGACCATTTGTCCTTGATAATCATCTCAGTACATTTGTGGCAGGCGCTGTTCACAACCCTAGGAGAAACCTCATTTGGTGCATCAAGCATTGTCCTCCAGGACTGCATTGCCAACACACATTGCCAACACACAACACATAGCCAATTTACCCTCCAGATTTTCTGTTAGTTCAGACAAGATCAGGGACCAAGATAATGGAAGACAAAAAGTGTGAAGGGAAACAACCGGCAAGGCAGTGATGAAAATACACATTCTGGGCATGATGGGTGTTTTTTTTTTTTTTTTTTTTTTTTTGTAATTAATGCATGGAAAAAGTCTCAGGCAAACTGAAATTATATTAAACCTTTTCTTTGGTCTTTAAACAGGTAGGCCAATGGTACGCAAAAGGACAAAACAAACCCATTTGAAGCTTTCCTCTCAAGTTGGAGACCATGACAAAACCACCCATTCTGAAAGGACAGTATGCGATGTTCTTGCCCCTTTCAAGGACATGTGGGACAAGTTCATGAACCCTCCACCCTCCCACCCCCTCCTGAACTGTATATTTTAGGTCCTTTTTTAGTCAATGAATCATAAAGTTATTTCATCACATACCTGCATACACACTCAATAAACCAGAAAAGTATTGCATAGAACTGTAAGAAACAATAGATGCAGGATAAGGAGAATAATTACCCCCTGAAAGCTGTGACCTCGGGAAATTGGACTGACTCATCAAGTGCGATGGGAGAGGAAAGTTGCTGCTAAACTTGTACTCCTCTCTTTGGACCAGGCAAAAAAGTCACCTGTGACAATTTCTTGACAAAGGATTGGTTGATTCACCATCCACCATGGCACAATGGAGGAGTCAAGGGTTGACAGCAAGGCTGATCAAGACTGAGCTCTATAACAGATATTATAAAGTTGTGGGTTTTTCAGCCCTTGTGTACTCCTAACCAGAGCTGTTGAGTTTGTTGTGGCCACCAAAACCATGGGAAGACTGGAACCACATTGTCAACTTTCATCCACCAGAGGATACATTTTTCCATGCATTGCTCAAATTTCCACCACTACAATGCAGGTGTCTGTTATCTCCAGAGTGTGGTTGAAGATCACATATATCATGAAAGAAAAGCACAGGGTACAAGTCTCCCATTTACTTTCAGACCAAAATGGATGTCCTCACTGATCATCTTTACAAAAAAAAAGTGACATTCTGTGGCTCTTCAGGCCCTGCTCTCCAGATAACCTTGGCACTCTCAAGATGATCTCAGTTTATTTCCTTTCCACATCCATGTCTGTAGCCACTTCATGACAAAGTTCTCAGCGTCAGCCATGCTTAAGCCACGCTTTCATCAAAATTAAAGCACAGTATCAATCACAAAATGCCATGGTGATTTACATAGGTGGAGAAAGCAAGAAAGACACAATACCGTGTGTCCCACAAGTTAAAAATGTATGCATGTGTGCAGCACAGAACGCTCTTCCCTCATGGCTTTAGTTCTACAGCCTGGGTGACCATTTGCTCACCTTCTGCTTTGCGTGAATTATGACTTCTGTTGTAGTTTATCTGATCAATACAAGTCATTTCACATTCAGGAGACAGGCAAACAGGATGGAGCGAAATCAAAACTGAAATTGTATATCACATCAACCCACAGCCTTTATGAGTTTTAACTTTTTTTTTTGTCTTGTGTTCTGTGTTACACTTACTATGTTTTTCACAAAAACACCAGTCAACAAGACTGTTCCTCCTTGTTCGTACTTACTTGACTGGTTTTAAGCACCTGATGATAAAAGAAGAGAACCTTTGATCAACTTATCAGTTCCGACATTTTGGTGCTACTTTTTGAAGGTGACTGGATTATGGCAGTTTGATGATCACAAAATAAAGATAATGCATAGAAATATGTCAGTTTATATTTATCACAATGTATCTAAATGACTTGAGATTTAGAATCTGCAAAGAAATCAACAGAATCTGACCACAATGTGCCATGTTAAACACAAGACCTATCTAACCCACCGCCTTACATGACTTGTCCCTGGCATCTTCTGAACTTCAAACTGTCACAAAGCAGAACTTCTGATTTCATCATGCAGAAAAACTTTTTCTGCAAGTCACACAATGGCCAGCTGCCCCTTAGAGCCTCAGGCTGATAGAAAACTGATCTGAATTCATCAATGCTGCAAAATACGATGGTGCAGATCACAGTTGTATGACAGCTGACTTTCACTGAACATTCCAGATAAATGACACAAAATGAAAGATGCCAGTGTGAACAGCTGTTCACACCAGGGCCAATGAAACAGAGGCCAGCAATATTGATCTGCTGTTTTATCACGGTAGCATGTTGAATCAAAACGCACTCCTGTGGGTGTTGCTGCAGGTGCTGCAAAGCAAACACTGAACAGCCTGAGCTGGGGATGAAATCAGAACACTTTCCATACACATCTGGAGCAGAACAGACTGTGGACTGACTACCCTTTTCTTTCTGTATATGGAGCACGTTCAGATTGCCCTGATTATCACATCAACCAGCTTAGTCTTGATCCCAGCCCACATTTGAATAAAAGTAAAAAAGCATTGAACAAATGGCAGCCACTGAAGACTTTGGACAACATTATCACACAATAGGATAATACATACAATACATAAAAATAACACATATCTATTGATAAATCAAAACTCCAGTCGGGTTAACTTTAATTAAACTGGTTAAATACTTTTCATGCAGCTGTCAGCAGGAATCCACTGAAGACATCTGGGCCAAAAGCATACTGATGTGTTTTAAAACACATTAGTAATTTTGTTATATAGCATACAGATATTAAGTTCTTTACCAAGCCTGTGGTTTTCCCCACTAATTCAGCGCATCTCTGCCCAGGAAAAGTAACAGTGGTTACTTACTTTTTTACACTCTTTGACAAAGTCCAGGAGGTGGTAAATGCCTGGACCCGCTCTGAAAGCAAGCAAGGACAGTGTTTGTTCATGCCCAGTTCAACTTCTTTGTCCAACTACAGTTGTACACAAGAACACATGTATACAGACAGACACACACACACACAAACACACACAGACATGAATGCACACAAAAACAATCTTAAAATGAGGATCACAGAAGCAGATATAAAGATCAGAGCACTGATGTGATGGTCAATAAAGAAAAATGTCAAATACTGACACGAGGCACTACTCATTAAAAGAATAATACAGCAAACCTTTTCTTTTTTTTCATTGTGGTGCCATCTTATCTTCCTTGTCCCCTCAGTGGCCTTACACCCACAGCACTCTGCCTGCCTCATACAGCCCCCCCCCCCCCCCCCCCACTACATCCTATCACACACACTGCCAGCACCCACAATTCAAAGACACACCCTCAGGAAGCCAGCATCCAGCACCACACGCCAAGCCCTGACCTGGAACCCGCAGGGAAGAGAAAGAGAGGCTGACCTCGCAACAGCTGGAGGTGAGACACTGAGGCAGAGTTGAAACAACAAGGGACCAACACAGTCAAATCTCAGCTCATCAAACATGTGGCACCAGAGGCCATACTGCACTGCTGCCAAGTCATATCGGTCATGTTCTGTGGCACCTGATCTGATCAAATTTATGCCAGACACCACCTACTAAGCCCACTCCACCCCTTCCCCCCTCCTCAATGACAATAACTGCTCAGCTGTGAAGTTCCGGTGAGCAACTGTCCTCTGCTGACAGGTGCCAGGACGTCCATCCATACATACACAGTGACCATAAAAAACAGCCAAACATCAAAGCCTGTGACATGAATTCAGTTCAGGCACTGACACAGAAACAAAATCAACTCAGAGCTCACCATGTAAGCACGGAGTAAAGAGCTACTGAATTTCAGATTTTTTCTTCCCTCCAGGATGATTAATGGTAATGTAAATATGATGAGTTTTGGAATTCCATTCTGATCTAACTTTCGAAGAAGACTTAATTGCAGGGCTGTACTTTTCACTTCCCTTTATAATTTGTCCCAGCATCAACCAGACCTGTGAAATACAGCGCACTTTGCTGGTCAGGAAATGTGAAAAGAAGAATGAAAGGCTCTTGTGGTATTTTGACTCTAGTGAGTTTCAGTGTTCTAATTTGAGCCTACCCACACACTCAACAACTCTGGATAGGAAGTGGCGGGAGCTGAAAATTCCAACAAATGTTTGCCTCTGATGGGACTGGAGCCCATGATCTCCCATCCTCAAACCCATGATGCTAACCACTGCACCAGAAGTGGGTGGTAATCATTTCTTGCACTCATATTCAAGGGACACAGAAAAGTCAATGAGAAAAGCTCTACTCAAAACCAAACAATGTGTGAGTGATTGTGTTTCTGAATGTGTGCATGCATGTGTGCAGGCATGGGTGTGGACGTGGGCGTATGCGCATGTGCGACTGCTTGTGTGTGTGTGTGTGTGTGTGTGTGTGTGTGTGTGTGTGTGTGTGTGTGTGTGTGTGTGTGTGTGAATGTGTGTGTATGTGTGTATATGTGTGTATGTGTCTGTGTATGTGTACATGTGTGTGTGTGCATTTGAGTGTGTGTGTGTGTGTGTGTGTGTGTGTGTGTGTGTGTGTGTGTGTGTGTGTGTGTGTGTGTGCGTGTGTGTATGCGAATTCATACATGCCTGCCAAAGAGAGAGAGAGAGAGGGAGGGACGGACGGGGGTGGGGTGGTGGGTGTCATTTCACTTCCTGCCAGCAGATATCACTGTCAGTGCATGCAGAAGAAAAAATAATGCAAACATGGCCAAATAATTCTCTCAAACATTGCTTCACATATGAGACTTTCCTAACACATGAACTAACCACAAACACCAGGAAAGCATGACACCAAAGATAGGTCAAAGTTTTGCAGGTTTGTCTCTGACAGTAAAGAGAGTATGGACAAGCCAAGACAAAGAGTGCATGAAGGGAGGTGAGAAACAATTGCAGAAATCTTTCAGGCCAGGCGAAACTTGTTTAAAAAAACAAATTCGCAAAATCATGTGTGCATACCCACACAGGAGCAATTACAGTATGGAAGCACATTTACACAATATTCACCAATAAACAATATTCACTTGTGAACATACACATGCACATACATACATACTGCATAAACTTGATACAAACATGCAGATACATAGAATCACAAACACATCTGAGAATACATCCATGAGCACATACACAGACACATGTATGCACATACATGCATACACAAACAAATCAAGAATATTGCATCGTTTGACCCCTTTGGGGGCATGAAGGACAAACATAGCAACTTTGCAATATTATCAAACAAACATATCAGATCTAAAACAACAATCAGTCATTTTCAATTGGTGATTTCTTACACACATATATCACACATATACAGAGTGACACACACAAACACAGTGCCCCCCCCCCCCCCCCCACACACACACACATGACTTACACACACAGTGACACAAACACACACATTTCTTGTCCTTCTCTTTAGCACTCACTGAGCAGCTAGTACATTTCCATGTAATTGCAAAAGAGGGTAAAATCTATACTTGTATTCACAGATTCCCCCAAACACAGAGTCAGTGATGAATGTACATATTTTGCTACGCAGGTTCTCCTGTGACGGTCATCATGTGTTGAGTATGGTAGCCCATGTCAGCAATAACTTTTTTTCAATGAAACTGATACTATAATGTGAAAAGAAAAAAACTGTGTTGACTGTCTGCATCAGTTTTATGAACACAATGCCACATGGAGCTTTTGTCATGTCTACACACACACACACACACACACACACACACTAAAGAGACAAACTGATCTTTTATCATGGAGGATTTGGCAACAATGCTGACGCTAGCTGATGTGATTCATCACAACACAGCATTTTGGGGAGGGGGGGAGACGAGGGTGGGAGGGTTGGGGAGGGGAGGTTGGAGGGGAGAGAGAGGGGTTGGGAAGCTTCCCTATGAGTCAATCCTGCTAATATCCAGTCAGGTACTAGCAGTTTCCATTCTTTTATTTACATTTTTGAAAACTGTATTTTACCTGCTGTTGCCAACTGTTATGGATAATGTTTGTATATGCAGGTATATTAGAAAACACGCTTTTCTGCCTGTCCTAATAGCTGGTGAATGTGATGGTTGTCAGAAGTGTGCACATAGAAATGTACTCTTTGTGGACTGCCTTAGGATGCTGTTGACTTGTGATTCTCTTCCCCATAGTGGTAAGGACACCTCGTGTCTGCTAGGTATTGCAGATGTTGTAGATGGGCATACAGAAGGTGGACAAACATAAGCATTGGAGCTAAGCTTGGTTCTGCTGACCAAGCCTCACCCAGGAGACAGACTGTGGAGACTGCAGACAGGTGTAACAAATGGTTCTGATCACTCCACAGTGTTCATTGATCCCCACATGCCATCAGTGAGGGCTTCATACACAGGTTTCCATTGAGGAAAGCAAACATACCTGAAATTCTATGTGTGTGTGTGTGTGTGTGTGTGTGTGTGTACGTGTGTGTGTGTGTGTGTGTGTGTGTGTGTGTGTGTGTGTGTGTGTGTGTGTGTGTGTGTGTGTGTGTGTGTGTGTGTGTGTGTGTGTGTGTGTGCGCGCACTCGTGCGTGCATGTGTGTTTAGCAGACACACCCTCCCTAACAGGAAAAATATTAGAAACTTTTTTTCAAACCAGAGTGATCTGATGCCAGTCTGAGCACATGAGTGGTGTATCATCAACTTTCGGTCCAACCACAATCAAGACCATTTGTTTGTTCAGCTTTTCTCAATCTATTTCATGTTTATTACATGTTTGCATCATCTGCAACGCCCATCGTCAATGCAGATTACCCTTCCTTCAACCCTAAGACAAAATGGCAATGGCTGCTCTTGTGGAGAACATGAGATCTTGTGACTTCAATGTTGTCTGCTAGCATTCTGAACATGCAACCAGCACTCCAAGAAATTGAAAACTGTTTGAAAATTTTGTTACTGTCAGTGATTTTTTCCCCTTGACTTCAAGTTCTACTTTTTTGTGGAAATCCATTAAGTCTCAAAGATGTTGGAGTCCTGTTTATAAATACCCTGTTCTAAAACCATCTTCTGCCCCTTCCTTTTCCCAAATCCCTCCCCCCCCCCCTTTTTTTTTTTCTAAATTGTATTATATAGTCTTGGCTAAGTCACTCTCATAATGTTGCAGGAATTGTTAGCCCAAACTTGTTTTTCTCTCACACCACTGATTCTCTCCATGTCTCAGCATCCCAACTGACCTTGGTGACAACTTGTACAGGACAGTCCAGTAATCCACTTTATTAAACCATGAGCCATGGCCTGCAACATGCAACATTTCCTGCTATCACTCTTTAGGCACACATATAGACACTTCTGTTTTGGAACCACATGAAAGGTTTACTGATGTAGTGGCAAAGCGAGACAAATATTCTATCTAGTATTGTCATGTGTGTTAAAGCATCTGCAGTCCCTCTTCCAGGCATGCAGTCAAATGAATAATTTTTGTTGAAATAAAACTAACCCTTATGTCTTTTAGGAAAACATTCTTCTTCAGCAGTACACATAAAACACATGTACACATGATAACAAACAGATAAGTATATATATATATATATATATAAAATAGATGTGTGCATGCGTGCGTGCATGCGTGTGTGTGTGTGTGTGTGTGTGTGTGTGTGTGTGTGTGTGTGTGTGTGTGTGTGTGTGTGTGTGTCTGTGTGTGTATGTCTGTGTCTGAGTGTGTTTTTTTTACAAAACTGTATATAATTTCTCATGTTGCACTGTGTAATGACCCATGTACACACATATGCATACACTCTTTTCTCTCTAAAGTTCCTCACAAAAAAAGTACAAACACACCCACACTTGGTGATATTTAGGTAATCTGGAATATCAAGTGCATTGTTTTATAGAATACCACAGAAACTAGAACAAAGTTTCAAAGTCTGCCTTCCAATTTTGGACTCAATCATTAAGGATTTCAGGCCTTTAAAAGAGAGTTTTACTGTGGTCCTTGAAGGCCACCTATACTAAACTACTGCACTGTTATTTCTATATATGTATATATGGCGACATACGTAATAGCCCAGGCGGAAAATGTCCTCGATGATCTGACATAAGGGGTGAAGCTTCAGGTGCTGTCCCTGATACAGCCAACTTCCTTGTGTAGCTCTAGCACAGACACTGCAACATACAGACAGTGCAACTGTGCAGGAAGGTAAAGCCTTGCAGTTCATAGCCCTTGGAGGCACACAGCATGGCTGGGAGCTGGTTAGAATCAGAACAATAGACAAATCTAAATGCTAAGACTAAAACTAAAAATAAAGTCAAGTCATGAATTAAAAGACAGATCTAAAACAATCTACCCGTGTCACCAACCACATTTAAATCAGATAAAACTAAAAAAAAAAAAAAAAAATACTCATCTCCTTTGTAAAGCTAAAAGTCGCATCAAACGGAACATCTCAGACCAAGATCTTCATGGAATCTGCAGTAGAATGCTTGTGTCTGTCACTGTGCTGAATAAGGTGCAACATGCCTCATGGTTCACAATATAGTAAGCACCACGGATCCTCCTCACCTGAATAAAAAAATAAGTTTCACATCTAGACACTGCAACATGTTATGAAAACACTGCAACAGTTTTCAATTTGATGTTCACCATGCAAACCACACAGTCGACTGGGTCACTTACTGCTGACAATTTCAACATGCAGAAAAGAAAGTCATTTCACAGAAGAAAGTCGTTTCACAGTTCTAAAAAAAAAAAAAAAAAAGAAAAAAAAAAAAAAAAAAAAAAAAAAAAAAGAATCGGAAGAAACCCATGCAAACACCATAATATAACAGCTTGACTGTTCACATCTTCACAAGAAATATGTGCATACACCTATTCGTCATGTAACAGGTCAACTGTTGACATCCTCAAAGAGATTCATGGGCAGTAATAAAACAGACGGAGACAGTAATGTACTGACACTGCAATGTTCACAGAGTATGACACAAATACTCTACAAACATACAGAATCTACAAATATATCTATACTGCAGACTGCAGCTGGTATAGCATACAAGATACTACTATATACAATACAAACAGACTGACAGTATATCATTCACACATGACTACCCCTTTCATTATCGTTGAGAGCTGTTTCACTCACTGTTTTCATTTGTTTGGAATGTCATTATCCCTACTGGGAAATTGTAAAGGTCAAAACCCATAAATCCTGCCTGTGCTGAGGTTAGGATGTATTTATTTTTCTTCAGATTTCACTGTAATCTCCAGAACCCTGCAAGTAAACCCCACAAATATCTTGGATGTCTCTTCCTTGTAATGGGGTGCATGGAAATTGCTGCATGTTTTTTTTCGAAGAAAAATGTTGAATCTGCCTCTTCTATCTGTATTCTGTCATGTGGGCATGTATGTGTTTGGCTTCCTTCAGGGAAACTGACAAGACATCAATCAAATGAGTTAAACAAATAAAAGCCTATATAATTACAAGACACTTAAGTTTATAACTACCTGCATAGACAGACAATCTGAAAAAAAAAAAACGTACAACAAAATCTCACTTGGCAAACTGATCACTACATGGTTCAAGTATCTGGTCTTCTTCCATTCTTGCTTTCTTTTCTGGTGTCTTTTCTTTCTGAGAAGACAACTCAGCGTCTGCTCTCTTCTTCTTCCTCTCCCTCCCTCTCTCTCTCTTCTCTTTTTCTTTTACTTTATTCAAATCTTTCCTGGGGGGCAGAGACTGGCAATAAGATTTCTTCAAAACAGAAGAAAGTGAACACACTTATGAAAATGAAGATGTCTGATGGAAAAAAAATACTTTGTAGGCTGCAAATTGATTGGGTGGTGCATACAAAAGCCAAATGAAACAGCTGCTGAGTCTTCTTTCACCACAAACACTGCCATGGTTACAGTGTTAATGTGGCTGGCTGGTTTGGTCTCTTATATTGTGCTGTTTCAAAAGAACTCTCCAACTACGTGGCAGAAATGGTCTACTTGCCATTCAATTTTCTTATTGTAAGGATGATCAAATGCATACTGCAATATTTCAAAGACTGAATCTCAAAGACACACTGAAAATGAAAGAAGTTAATTTGAACCCCAGAGTCTGAAATATGCACAAAGTGTGTATCGTCAGGAAACTTGACACATATCTGACACAGGCAATGCATCTAGGACACTGAAATGCATACAAATAGTGCTACATGCAGGCACTGCAGCATACAATCATTGAAAAATACAGAAACTGATCCAACAAAACCCAGAGCACTACTTTCTATGACACCCTTCTGATGACAATAATCGCCATTTAGCTGTGCACTCATCATGAAACAGCATCCTTCCTCCCACCCTCCCTACCCCCTTTCCAGCAGGCACCATCAAGTCCATCCAAAGACCGTCCCCATGACCTGCCCAAACAAACAATCCTGACACAAACTCATCCAAAAGCAAGGACATGGAGAAGGAGTTGAATCAGAAGTCACCACAAAAAACAGGGCGGGCATGAACATGATGAAAGGCCACAGAACCTGTCATTTCTATCTTTCATGTCGATCTATGAGGATGAGGATGATGAAGATGACGCTTTGGAGTTCCTACTCTGGTCAGTGACTACATGACACTGCTTGGCTGCACATCATACCTCCTTTCATAATATATCCAGGCATCAACCAAGCCCCAGAGATACTAGCAGTGTTGGTAAGAAAATGTGTGCAACACAATTAGAGACACATTTTGTAGATGACACTCAACTAGTAAGTGGTTCCAGTCTTCTCACATGAGCCAAAGCAAACTGAGCTCAAGGTAGAGTCCAGCTGGGACAAAACAGTCAAATAAATGCTTCTGCAGAGAATCCAACCAACCGTCACCTGCTGGACCTCTGCCAACACATTTGTGATGTTATCCACAACACCATGCTGGCTGGTATAACTGCAATTATTCTCTGAAGCTTGCAAGAGGAAGAAAAAAAAGAAAACAAAGAATAAACTCCAGCCAGTAAACAAACAAGTCCATACTCCTCTCCCTTCCCATGCACAGAAACATGGAACAACAGCTTTACCACCTTCACTTCCACTTCACACATATAACACACACACACACACACACACACACACACACACACACACACACACTCTAATTAATGCAACTGTAACAGAGAGAGAGAGAGAGAGAGAGAGAGAGAGAGAGAGAGAAAGAGAGAGAGATGAACAAGCTACTTATTTCACCGGCACTAAGCAGACGGCACTAAGCAGACGACAAAGGTCTGTAACACTAACGAGACACTCAGTTCAAACCCACCAAAGCCTTAGTAGTCTGAATCATAGCTGACAACAGGTGGAGCATGTATACATTTATCTAGCCTGTGGCATGAAAAGGTATACTGTTTAGTGTTTTGTGACACCAAACATTTATTTTGAAGACTGCCCTTTCAGTGTTCTGTTAAAAAGGTACACTGATTTCAGACTGAAACAAAGGCCTGTGTAAAGATTCGCAATCTTTTTTGTGATTATTTACTCCTTAATTTGAAAATGAAAGTGTTCACAACATCACATAATGTCACAAAACAGAACTACAACTTACCCAGATTAAAACCATACATAGTTTATTTGTGTCACTGTGAGTCATTGAGTGAAAAGTATTTTCTCACCTTTGCATAAGCAATGAATACATTTAATTTGAGCAAAAAACATAAAAAAAAAGGGTGTAACATAATACCAACAGATCATAACTTCACAAGATTTTCTTTCATTTTATCAGACATGTCACTGGTACAGAAAAATGCTTATTTGATGTCATTTCCCATTTCTTCTTCATTGTTAACTCAGACAAGAACCCCAGATGGTAACAAAGGCTGCTTTACAGCGGAATCTCTCTAGAGGCCCAAAGATCTTCTCCCTCACCGATGTGTCTGCAGGCCAGGTCTCTGCTCAGAGGTTAGGTGTTCTGGACAATCCTGCAGGAAGTGCTCCAGTCGTTGGAGCTGTACCACAGGGGCACCCTGCAGGCTCATCAGTGTGGACTTTTGTGAACATGTGGTACTTGAGTCTGGAGTGTCCTGTCCTCAGTCTCATAGCTATCTTGGTCTGGTCTGGGTAGGGGGTAATTTGGGCATCCTCTCTGTTGTAGTTTGAGTGCTGTTGAGCCATCTTTTTTTCTGCTTCGATAATGGTATTGGCTTTTTCCTATGAAACCTCCAGCTCCACATAGGGTTGTTATCCTCTTTCCATAGCCAGTGTCAACTCCCTCATTGCCCTGTGTGTTGCATAACTTGCAATGTGAGGGTATCCACTGGATGATGGTGTACTCAGTGAACTGCTATATAGAACAGCCAGGGCAGAGACCAGAGAGCTGAGTTCCATGTTGTGAGGATTTTATACAGCCTGCAATACTGACAGAGAATCAGAGATGACAACTGTGGGATGTATGGCCTCTCTGTTATTACACACTATTCTGGCTTCTGTAATGAGTGCATCTGCCTCAGTCTTGAAATCTGTAGAGAATTTGGTAGTGGGCATGGCTTGTCGAACAGGTGTTCTGTTTTTCAACATCAGGAAGATTCCTCCACCTCTGTTTCTAGTGGCCTCTTCTGCTTAGCCGTTTATATAGGAATGTGTACACAGCTGTTAGAGATATGCCTTCTCCATGTAATCAAGGGCTATTGCTCTCCTCTATGGTTCTAACTAAGCGCCCTTTGTGAGAATGCCAGGAACTGGTCTCTTTTCCATGATGGCACTAATGTGTGATGGAAGTGTCTTGTTCCTTTGCTGTAACAGTTCAAGATCCTGCCTCTCAAGTCTGCGTGCATTGCGCACAAAGCTACAACATTTGAGTCTGCACTTGGTGGGCTCTCATATTCTTCCGTTTATGGGGTGATTCTTCTTCCTCTTGTTTTTGAGTCATTTGACAGTTTGTATGAGGACTTTAGTGTCTAGTCTGCTTTCAAGATACTGAAGATCTATCAATTATCCATTGTTTGGATTGGAGCTGACTTGAGTGTGCCAGTGGTGATACAAGAATTTTCTTTTTGAAGGGATGACTTGAATAAATAAACATTTACTGGAAACTAAAATGCAGCTCTTAGT
>JADBJO010000266.1:16736-26736 GCA_016801955.1 Conus betulinus | reverse complement strand
TACATTCAGCTGTAACCTTCGGGAGTACCTAAGTCACCTGTTGTCCACTGAAGCCCGTTGATTTCTCCTACCGACAAATGTAGTGCTGATCGCCGTGGCGAAGTGGTTAGCGTCGCGGACTCCCGGCTGGGAGGTCGTGGGTTCGAATCCCATCAGAAGTCATGTGGGTTTTTCTGCCCCGACCGGCTCCTACCCAGAGTTGAGTTGCTGCGGACTCAGTTGTTGGGAAGACTGGGACCACACAGTCGAGTTTCATCCACTTAATGGATGCGTTTCTGAGAGTGTTGCTCAAATTTCCTGACCAACACTGCAGGTGCCTGTATCTCTCGGGCCTGGTTGACGCCGGGATATATTATGAAAGGAAGCGTAGAGTACAGCCCTGTCATGTAGTCTCAGACCGAAATGGAAATCCGTAGCATCATCTTAATCATCCTCATTCTCATCGATCAGCATATAAAAAAAAAAGTCTCAAATTCTGTGGCCCTCATGCCCTGCTCTCATGGTGACCTCAATTTCGATGTCCTCTCCACGTCTGTGGCCTTGGTTTGGTTCCGTCGGGGTCACCGGTATCGGCGAGTCCATGGGGGCTGTCGCTGGACGGACGTGGTGGCGCCCTCCGGAGGGAGAACTCACTCACGCCGGCTCCGCGACTAAGCAATTATTGTCGTCAGTAGGGGGCTTAGTAGGTGGTGTCCTGCATATGTTAGATCAGAACAGGCGCCACTGAACACCACACCGAAGTGACTCGGCGGCAGTGCAGTGTCCTCCGGTCCGGTGGGTCGCCTCTTGACGACTTGACATTGACTGTTCTGTGGATTGCCGGTGCCGGGGCTGCGGCGGGGCCGACCGGGCTGTGGCTGTGGACGGGGTGTCGGAATGAGCGGCGTGGGTGCACTGCCTCTGAAGTCGCGCAGAGGTGGGACAGAAAAAAAAAGTCAAATTTTTGATATAAATGTGTTCAATGAATTATTGAAAGGCAGGTATGAAATAGAAAAGTATATAGCTTGTGTTAACTTTACTACGGTGAAGTTTGACACTGACTGGCAAAACATAAAGAATTAATGAAAGTAAAGGAATGTAAAAACGAAGATATGTACTTCATTAAATAGTATCAACAATAAAAACCTCCTATTCAGTTAAGAGTAGTGGTCATAACTGTCCGCGTATTCATTAAAAAATTAGGGCGATTTTTCATCTATTCGAACTGCGTTTGTGTAACTAGACGTTTGCTGTAACCCCGACTCTGACCTGCACATGACTACATCCCAAATATGAATGGAAGGTGGAGTGGAGACCGAGATCATCACGGATAGGACAGTAATGTCTGCCCGGATGCCCGGGGCAGATGATCACTTTTGCTGGGCATGTGGTGAATGCTGCGACCTGCTGCCCCCCCCCCCCCCCCCTGTCCCCCCCCCCCCCCCCCCCAAGGCCAAGTTTTCAAACTTTTCCTGCAGGGAATTTAAGGTTCAGAGTTATTTTGCCGGTACAGGATAATCATCGCAACAGTTTCTCGCGACTGTTCATGACATCCGCATCATGATGAAACGCGGCAAGTGACTGGCTGAGTCAGTAGGCATGGACCAATCAGAAAGGAGCATAAAGCCAGCCTAATTTTTGGCCGTTTGTTGACAAAGTCTTTTGTCAAAATAAAGTTTAAGTTATTACCGATTGAAGGCTGGTGGTTTTGCCCGACACGTAAAAACTTTGCGTTGGACGGGTAAAAAAGAAAAAAAAAAAAGAAAAAAAAAAGAAAAGAAAGAAAAAAAAAGGTACTGTCCTGCAAAGATCACAACACCAAAGCACTTAGATCTACGGGAATGGCCACCGCGTTTTCTTTATTTTTCTATGGAGCAATGTAAAAGAGGATGATGATACTGATTCTACGAGGTCACAGCTTGGTTCCGACACAATGTGACACGACACTGAGTGATGGAATTTACGTCACATCAGTCTTCATCTTTCTAGAATATGCATATAGTATGCCTACATTCTTTATTTCGGTATATAACCCAGGCTTCCTTCAGAACGGAGAAATACATACAGATACCCCCAGTGTCGGCCAGCTGAGCAACACTCAAAAGGCACGTCAGTGACAAAGTGTTTGAGACCCAACAGAATGGCCTCAGGTCTTCCCATTTTAACTCTTGGACAGAGCCGACCAGGTCAGGAACATTCCTCCGCTGTACACTCATTCATGCTCTGTCTCGTATTGGCCTTAATTCAGAGTTACCTCCTTGCTGTGAAATTCGGCAGAATCGGCAAGTTCATCGGGACCGTCGTGGTGGCGTCCTCCGGTAGGAACAGCTGTCACACGCTGGCTCCGCGACTGCTAAGCAGTTGTTTTCATGCGTAGGGGAACATAGATGTTGAGCTTTGCATATGCTGGATCGGGAGAAAGGTATACGCTGAAATGACACAGAAGAATATGCAGTATCCCCTCCCGTGAGTTGCCTTGTGTCGTAGAAATTAAATGGGGAACCAATTTTCCTACATCGCCTCTCTGTCTGTCTGTCTGTCTGTCTGTCTGTCTGTCTGTCTCTGTCTCTGTCTGTCTGTCTGTCTGTCTGTCTGTCTGTCTCTGTCTGTCTGTCTGTCTGTCTGTCTGTCTGTCTCTCTCCTCTCTCTCTCTCTCTCTCTCTCTCTCTGTAGTTAGATTTATCCCCTTTCACCGACTCATCCGCTCTTACAGAGCAATTTTTTTTTTTTTTCACAAACAGGATGTGTAGTGGAATGGCGAAGTACGAGATGCGAAGTTATTCTATGACGACCACACTGTTTTGTTCAGGGCGTGTGTTTGGCGGGTTAATTTCATCGTGTGGTGATCTTGGGTTTAAGCGCGCACAGAGAGAGAGAGAGAGAGAGAGAGAGAGAGAGAGAGAGAGAGAGAGAGAGAGAGAGAGAGAGAGAGAGAGCTCAAAAACCTTATTTTAAGGACAAATATCTGCAATGCCTGGCTTCCGATCTGTCCTTCATGTTCTACTTTGTTTAAGTAAAACTAAGAGTAAGACCACAAGATGGTATCAATCAGAGTAAAAGTGATGATGATGATGATGATGATGATGATGATGATGATGATTGCAAGGAATGAGGCTTCGTCGTAAAACAAAGCGTAGTTGAATAACAATAGGATGACAAAAAAACAAAAACAAAACAAAACAAACAAACAAACAAACAAAAAATGAAGGGGAAAAAAAGAAAGAAAGAAAAAGAAAAGCAGACAGAAAAACACGGACTCAATAGCATTTATGTCGTTATCGGTAAACAAAAAAACCCACATAAAACAAAGCACAAATTGGATTGAAGCAAAGATGAAGTCGCCCCTCTCTCTCATCAAGGAAAGCAAACATGAAAATGGAGCCAATAAGAGAGAGAGAGAGAGAGAGAGAGAGAGAGAGAGAGAGAGAGAGAGAGAGAGAGACAGACAGACAGACAGACAGACAGACAGAGACAGACAGACCAGATAGACAGGCAGAAGGGACACACATTTTACAACCATTACAACAAATAAGATAAACTGGCAAGGGGGTTACAAAAAAACAGCATTAATAGGATGCGACAAACATGGAGTAAAACTAGTGCAATCTAACAAATGTCCGAAAGCTAAAGTGGACATCTTCCGCACATACTCACGCAACAACACACACCACACACACACACACACACACACAACACCCACACACACACACACACACACACACACACACACAGAGCGCCCGCGGGCACGCACGCACCACACACACACACACCACACACACACACACACACACACACACACACACACACACACACACAACACATGCACACACACACACACACACACACACATGCACACACACACACACACACACACGCACACACACCCGCGCGCGCGCGCGCGCGCTCACAGATACACACATAAACGCACACACATGTTCGAACACAATGTACAGATTTGCGCGCGCGCCACACACACGCACGCACGTACACGCACACACACACACACACATGCGCGCACGCATGTACGCACACACGAACACGCATGCGTTAATACATTTCATTCGACCATCAGGCCTTTGACTGTATAGAATAAATGCAGACTGTGAATACATATACCTAAAACCAATTGGTTGCCAAAATCAAACCTGATATACTCTTTTCCAAGAATGGTTTGCGTGTGGTAAAAATGTAAGTTGATGAAGACCATTTCAATGTATATGGATAAAATTTCATCTGACATATTTTTCCCCCCGCCGCGCGCACTGGCTCATTAAATGTCTCAGTTCATTTCATTTATCTAGATAAGCAGGACAATAACCAGACAATGTGTTTAAGTCTCACCGCCCAATCTCCTCTGACAGATAACACGCTTTGTGTTACCTGTTTCCTTTTATTTGCCTGAGACCTGCGTTATGGATCCGAATATTTTTACTTATTATGATACTGATAAATCACAATCATCATTAGATAATAGATAAAGTTCTGCCTCAAAACTGCTTATCAAAACGAAAAAAAACCATTCGTATTTGTCGCTCCAGTCTTTCCCGACTTGCATGCCATGTTGTCTAAAAGCAAAAACCAGTGAATCTATGCACTCAGAAATACATGGCACATCATTGCCTGCTTCATGACAAACCAAAATACACCATGACAAACCAAAAAACCCATGACAAACCAAAATGCACCATGACAAACGAAATACACCATGACAAACCAAAATACACCATGACGAACAACAACAACAACAAAAAAAAACCACCATGTCAAACCGAAATGCACCATGACAAACCAAAATACACCATGACAAACGAAAATACACCATGATGACGAACGAAAAAACACCATGACAAACCAAAATGCACCACGACAAACCAAAATGCACCATGACAAACGAAAATACACCATGCCAAACCAAAATGCACCATGACAAACCAAAATACACCATGACAACGAAAAATACACCACGACGAACGAAAAAACACCATGACAAACCAAAATTGCACCATGACAAACCAAAATTCATCAAAACCATTTCATGTCTATATTTTACCTGCACATGTCCTGTCTATATTTTCATGTCCTATCACAAGATTAACGTTTTACGACACTGACAATTGAGTCTAATTGTAGGCATCTTCACCAATCAACCACCATCTGATGAATTTGACAAAAGTTGCTATAAACAAAAGACATCGTCCACTTTTACCACAAATCCAAGTTGATGCGTCTAGTAATGTATGCGTAGTACTCTTAATTGCAACAGTATGAAGAATTTCCGTAGGAAAATCGTCGAACCCCCCCCCCCCCCCCCCCCCCCCCCCCCCCCCCCCCCCCCCCCCTACCGACCTTCGATATTTGGGTCAGGGTCGGTTGTATTTAAGTACATAATGTCCAAAACGAAGCCGAATCATTTGAATTCAGAGTTTTTATCATTCTCAAATCTCTATGACTTTTCTTTCCATTTCCCGCCTGCATCTGTTCAAGTGTAATTTTGTAGAATAAAAAAAAAATGACGTGTTTAAAATTATTTATTTCTTTTTCTTGTGGTGTGCCCTAAAGCCATCTTTTTATAATCTAAAAACTATAACAGTAATTTCACTCAGAATTACTATCAGCGGAACGTATATAATTCCCATTTCAAAATACCAAATGTATTCAGAGAGAGAGAGAGAGAGAGAGAGGAGAGGAGAGAGAGAGAGAGGGAGGAGGGAGCGAGGGAGGGAGGGAGAGAGAGAGAGAGAGAGAGAGAGAGAGAGAGAGAGAGAGAGAGAGAGAGAGAGCATAATTATGAACGGAGAGACATCAAATGGACAGTGAGAGAGCCAAGACGGCAAAACCACACACATGAATAAAACACCACCACCACCAATACCACCCCAGCAACAACAACACAAACATCATCATCAACACAACAAGAAGTTTGACGGGCTGGTCAAATACGATGAAAACAAACAAACAAACAACCTCGAAGGCAACAGTATTTGGAATCAATGTTCTTCGCAATCGAAACGATCTAGTTCAGCTTCCTGTGTGTTACTTATTACACAATCCCTTAAATCATTGATCAGAACACACAATCAGAACAAACGAATGCTAACAGCATCAAGCAAAAGTCTTACTATGTGCAGGCAATATCCATGTATATGACACAGGTGTCTGCAGCCTACCTTTCTTTTTAATTGTTACCATACGTATTTAAGTACAGCAGTAGTTCGTGACGATTTACTTCCACCTTGACTTCCCCGAAAATCAGCATTTCTTTTCTAACACGACCCCGATAACTTAGTTGACAGAATGTGTACCATGTGACGTGTTAGCAGTGGAAAGACGATATAAACGGGAGGGAGGGGGTGTACGTCTTATCAGCACCGCACAGGGGAACATTGCCCATCTAGACCTGTCCCACATGGGCACTTGTACATCAGGTGAACTGAGGAGGTCTTACCGAGAATCGATCGCAAAGAAGTTGACTGAACTCGGCGAATTATATGATCTATTTTGCAAAGATCAATCAATGCCAATAACATGATGGAGGTGATTCGGTTTTCCCAAAAATACCCCCCCCCCCCCCTCCCCTCCCTCTGTGTCTGTGTGTGTGTGTGTGTGTGTGTGTGTGTGTGTGTGTGTGTGTGTGTGTGTGCGTGCGTGCGTGCGTACGTGCGTGCGTGAGTGCATGGGTGCACGCGCGCGCGCGCGCGTGTGTGTATGTATGTATGTATGTATGTATGTATGTATGTGTGTGTGTGTGTGTGTGTGTGTGTGTGTGTGTGTGTGTGTGTGTGTGTGTGTGTGGTGTGTGTGTGTGTGTGTGTGTGTGACAGAGAGCGGTACACTTGATGAGTGAACGAGAACGTATATATTGCAAACTGATAGCATGTAGTGCATGTGATGCTATTATTCTCTTTTATATGTTGCAAGACAAACGCTGAGCTTTCAAATCCTGTAATGTTTTTTTCCCCCTTATATTTACCCGCTGTCATCTATTTAGTTGAAAGATACACAAAACAGCGATTCTGAGGCCTGAATAGGGATGAGGGGATGCAGGGATGGAGTGGCGGTGGATGGTGGGACGCAGGACCTGGAAGGCTGATTGATTTCCACCTTTGGTAGCCGGTGGCAAAAGCTCTCTTCCTTCGATAAACATCGCTAAAACTCATGTTTACCTTCATATTTACATGTTTGTAAATGAACCCCCCCCCCCCCCCCCCACCGTATACGCAATGCGCAGGAGGGACTTCAAACAGCATAAAAAAGGGGAAAAAAACCCCCAGTCCTGGTTGTACAGTCTGGGAAAGTGGGGCTGTAGGCTGGCGATCGGCTATAGAAAGAAGGAAGCGACGGGAGCGAGGTGAAGGGGGGTGGGGGCTGGGGCGGGGATGGGTGGGGGTGGGAGTGGGGCGTGGGGGGTGGTGGGGGGGTGGGGGGGAGAATAAAGGCGGACAATTCTAATGCACTTCCCGCAGCACACCACCAGAATAACAGTCCATCGAGCAATGCGGGGTACGACCTCCGTAAATCGTTCTTGATCGGTTATAGTCACGTGATGTCGTTTACGTGCCTGTCGAGCACGCCCAGCCTCTGTGAGTTATGTTCTCTTGATGACGGTACGCGATCAAGGGGCTCCTACTGGTCCAACACAAGCGGCAAACATGGAGCTCTGTCAGGCCAGTAAATCCCACGCTGGGTGAGATTGGGACCTGCCTAAACAGCCAGGCCTGCTTGGCGCGGTGGTTCAAGCCTCGCTGTTTGGATCCTAGGATCCTGCGTTCAATGCCCGCTTGAGACGGCCAGATAAAAGGCTATTTTTGTTTTATTCAGGGTCAGACTTGGGAAGATTTTAATCCCGTACGCATCCCTTAGAGAGAGAGATGAAGAGAGAGAGAGAGATTTTTGAGAGAGAGAGATTATTTGCATTGACGTTGAATCTCTATCATCTTTGTTAGAACGGATCATAATTTGCTGGTGTTTGTGGATCACACACACACCACATACACACACACACACACACACACACACACACACACACACACACACACACAACACACACACACACACACACACCATGTGCGCCGCGCTCACATATACACACACATGCGTCGCGCACACACACATGCCACACACTCAACACACATACATTCAACACATATGCGCACGCGCTCATGCATCATACACCTTCGAACACCACGCACGCCACGCACACACAATCACACACATCATACACCAACACACACACACAACACACACACACACACACACCACAAACACACACACACACACACGTTGTTTATTGTTCTAATATCACTAATAGTGGATAGCCGTCTAAATGAAGCACCACACACACACACAACACACACACACACCCACACACCACAACGCACCCACACCACACACATCACACACACAACACACACAACCACACACACACATTACACAGATAGACAGACAGCACACACAGGGCTGTTTAGACATTATTATGGAGACGCTGTAGGCTGCCTTGATAATGGGTCCTCAACCTGGATCGCTGGCGACCCACATTCGAAACAATCGCCCCACCAAGCCACACATCGAACAGGTGTGTGTCCCCCACCCCAGGCCTCTATTACTGGAGCCCAGATTCCCCAAGCAACGGAGACGAGCGGCGGGTGGTGCCGCCTCACCCAACAACACACCCATCACCACAAGAACACCCTCTACCCATCCCTCCTCATCCCCCAACCTCCTCACCCCAGACCACCAACCACACACAGACTAAATACACCATACATCCTCGCTCTCTCCGACCACACCTCACTGACTGTCACCCCCAGTACCACCCCTGAGAAGAGAGAGACCCCACCCCCGGAGAGTAGGCCCTTCAGGAACCCACCAACCACCCCGAGCCTAACGCCACGAGCGAGCGGGCGCACACACCGCGGAGAAAGGGCCCACCGACCCGCAAACCCACCTACGGCGCCAAACCCCCCGCCGCGGAAGCCAGACCAACCCCCCTTCCTTCACCTTTTCACAAACCAAATTACCGCTCTAATTAGATATTCCTCCCTATTGAAGCCCCCCCCCAAAACACCCCACCGCCCCACAACCGTCCGTCCTCAAAACCACACAAAAAACCAACCAACACCACACCTCCCCCCACCCCACACCCCCCCCACCAAACCTTTTTATTTATATTATCCTTTACTCGCCCCCCTCCTCCCCCCACCCAACAACTCTCCCTCCCCCCCCCCCCTATCCCCACCCCCCCCCTTTCTCCTTCCTTCTCCACCCAACAGAGACCCCACCACCCCCAAACCCACCCACCACTTAGTACACGCCGCCGAGAACATAGCCGTGACCACCCCACAAAATCCCCAGAGAGAGAGAGAAGAGAGCCACCCAATGAGGAGGGTGAGCGACACACAACCCAAACACGCACCGCAAAACGGGGGAGAGGGAGGTTCCCGCGAAGGATGGATTCCGCACGACAGATACACAGAGCGTAACAACAACACACACAAGGGAAGAACCCACCACAACCCCTTCACAACGCACCACACGCACCCAACAACAAAAACACAAAACGGTTGTGAGGAGCCACAAAACCCCACCCCCACCACCCCCGACCCCACCGATACCAGACCCAATTCATGGTGTTGTGAGAGAGCGCCCCCCCGGGGATGGCCGGCGTACAAACCCCCCAGAGACCCGCCCCCCCCCCGACCCGAAGCACCCGACGCCCACCACCTGCCGAGGAGAGCACGATTTCCACCATACCGGCACAGCCCTTAGCACGGGGGCCCCCCGGCCCCGCTTACATAGGCCCCAACAACAAACCCACACACACAACCCCACCACACACACCACCACCCACACAAACACCCACCCACCCCACCCCACAGACCCACCACACACCTACCCCCCCCCAACCCACACTAGAGTGACCAAGCAGCTATACTGAACTATACACCCCCACCAAACTAATACCGGCACCACAACTATACCCTCAACACTTACCCTACTTTAACGACCTTTTTCCTCTACTGTG
>JADBJO010000265.1:852500-855000 GCA_016801955.1 Conus betulinus | reverse complement strand
GAGGAACGTTGTAAGAGATTGAGGTCTGTTTGTGCTGTGTTGTGCGGCATTACCTCGCATGCTACATACTGACATATTGTCCACCCCACATTGCGCTGCCAAGCATCGCACATTGCCCCGAGTTGCACTGGACTGTGTCATATTCATAAGACATTGCATGGCATTACGTTGGTATTTACTGCATACAGGACTCTGTAGTCAATAGCACTCTGGAATGAATAATTCATGCAACGCATTTTCACTGTATCGTGGCGTCATGCAAAAATCAAGAAAGAAAGTCAGGTGACACCATTAAAGTACTTTGAACATCAAGTCAACTAATAAATGCCTTAAATGAACACATGTCCTAATGAAATGCATCAGTCCTATTGGAATGTATTACATGTCGTCACATTATATGGTGTTCTTGGAGCAGATTTACCCAGCCTAACAACATCCCCCCCCCCTCCCCCCCCCTCCTATCAACCTTTCCCTGTCTTCCCCCACAACTCACATTACTCCTGGAAGGAACAAAACAAACTGACCAAAAACCTTTAGTTTCAGTTTGAAGGATGACCCCCTCCCTATCCCGATGTGTGGAATGAAGCATTCCCGAATATGATTTCACGTTCTCACCATTCGTCATACCTAGATCGCTTAGAGCTCAAAACAAATAGAAAGTAAACAAATAAGCGCAAATATAACACAAAGTAAATGGTCTTCACTTCAGCAGCCAGGCGAATGACTACAAACATCATCCCACTATTACATGTTGGGAAGAAGTGTTGCCTTTCTTAGGAAGACATGGAACAAGTTGTGTGTATTATGAAACTCGATCATTCCAAATAATTCTTCTGTATTGAAACAGTCCGTTGTGACCAGGGCAGAATTGTAAGCAGTGATCACGAAACTGCGTCAGCATAGCATTCACCAAACGGAGTTGAATAAAAATCCCATTCCACTTAGACAGAATGGAGGCCTTGTCTGAGAAAGGCAAATCATTCTAACCTCGCTGCTGGGAACGACATTGACATGGCATGGTCGTCTGTGTTTTCCATGTCTCCAGCTCTCCACCCCATCCTCCATCCCCTATCCACGTCCTCCACTTCCTCACCCTATCACACACTGCCTATCATTTGTCCGAATTCTGAACTAATTCGCTCAGGAAAGGGAATTCATAGGCCACTAATATTTCACTCGCAGGCAATAGCGAATACAGACTGCACATGCAAAACTGTCACAGAAGCACGCGACGTAGTGTGTAAGCCGATGAGATGTTTTTGCCTGAAACATGATAAACGTCCGGATGGCATTCATCAAATGGAATGGAATAATGATCCCCATCCCACACAGAAAGGACGGGGTTTGGTCTGACAAACACCGATCATTCTGACCTCAACCCACAGTCTAAGTAGTAACAAATTAATAAATGAACACATTAAAATAAAGGAATTTACAAACTTAAGTCTCAATTGTATTGCAATGCTTCACATGGCATCACATTCTATGGCTTTCTTAGGGCAGATTGATCCAGTCACAGCAGGTTGAACACACACAACCTCCTGATCCCCCCCCCCCCCCTGCCCCCCTTCGGGCCCTCCCCCCCTCCCCTCCCTCCCCCCCCCCCCCCCCCCCCCCCCCCCCCCCCCCCATCAACGTCTCCTGTCTTTCTATAGCCTCCCTTGTTTCTGGAGGAAGGACCTCTAACTGACCGAAAATCCCCAGTTTCTGTTTTGAGGATGACTTCTCCCCATCTCGTTGCACTGAACAAAAATATCTTCAAGCATTTCTTGTTCTCAGAAACCGTCTTCTCTGGAATGCTCCCAGCTTAAAACGAAGAGAAAGCAAACAAACATACAAATGAATTAGGAAATGATCTTCACTCAGCCTGCTTGATAACTGACTAGAAAGCTTTTCCAACAATCATATTTTGGGAAGAAGATATGCATTATTTATGTTACAAAGGAACAAGTGTAGAGCAGTTGATAGTGAGAAGGGCAGGTTGTAATCAGTGATCATGATAAACATCTTGATGGCATTCATCCAATGAAATAGGATAACGATCCCCTCCCACACAGAAAGGACGGGGTCCGGGTCTGACAAAGACCGATCATTCTGACCTCAGCCCACAGTCTATGTCATCTGATCAGTGTAGGAGAAAAAATGGCTGAGTGGACTGGGAGCGGCATTGACATGGCATGGTCGTCTGTGTTTCCCTGTCTCCTACCCTCCATCCCATCCTTCATCACTCTCCTCTCCCCTCCATCACCTCATCTTACCATCTGATCTCATTCGCTCAGAAAAGGGAATTCGTGGGCCACTAACATTTTCATTTCACTGTCAGACGATACCGTATGCAGATTGCACACGCAACACTGCTTACAGACTCGTGCAGCGTGGGACGTAAGCCGATAAGCTGGGGTTTGCCTGGAACATCAGAAATCTCGCCATGGCGTAAAGCTGTCTCTGAAACTTGCATGCATCTGTTGATACACTTTTTCCCCGAAGTGGCCGAAGTATC
>JADBJO010000265.1:840000-847500 GCA_016801955.1 Conus betulinus | reverse complement strand
ATGCCAGGATCACCAGGATCACCAGTCCAGACCTCTGCCAGTGAGACCAGTCCGGTCTTATGAAACTGTCATACCATCTGTTGAAACTGACGGCCAAGGATCTCCGCAAGTATCTTCGGTCCATTCTAAAAAAAAAAGAAAAAAAAGAATGACTGCACAGTCAAGGAAGATGAGGCTAGGCATCTCTCTCTCTTGGCTTACTTGATTAACTCTTTGAATTCCCTCGGAAACACACAGCCGAGGCAGCACTCCTTCAGCGGACTCACTTCTGGACTTACCTCTTCCGTTGGGCTCTTGTCGTTTCTGGCTGTCGTCACTTCAGAATCCAAGCGCCAGTGCCTTGTCCGTCCTTCTACATCTTAGTGGAGTGGAGACATCCCAGTCTGCTGCATGAACAGCATGACCTCGGAAGCAATTAGAAGAAGACGCTTAAGAACTTATTGCCAAGAAAAATGAATAGGATATACGTGGACATAGTTGAACGCCCCGGGTTTTAAGTGGCCGCTTTGATAACATTTACTCAGGATTAACAAATGAACGCCATATTTTCCTCCTACTCCCCACCACTCAAATTGTACGGAATATCTCCCCCCCCCCCCCCCCCCCCCCCCCCCCCCCCCCCCTTTGTCCCTACCACTCCCAATCCGCAATATCACCCCCCTCCACCCCTCCCCACCCCAGCCCCCTCTGTCGGACATGGTATTAAATCTTACCATGCATTAAACTTTGACTCTGTATACCCATGAAATCCACCTGTCACCTTCTTGACTAGAACCGCCTTGCACTGGGTTAAACAATGTGAACGATCCAGTGGTCTGAATATGCACTCTTTCCCCTTGAAGTGACCGTCTAGAAGTGAACATCGTGTGTGTGCCCACCGATGGCCTGTGTGCATGGACGAGAATAGAAGGAAGCGGGATTGTGCTGACAAAAGGGGCTGCGTGGGAGCCACCTACTATTTAGTGCCTGCGATTCTAGTCTGTAGGGTCCCTGTGTCTGTCTGTGTACCGTTTGTCAGTCCCTCTTTCCATTCTCTCTGTGTCTCTTTGTACGTATCAACATGCTCACTTGTATTAGGAAAAGAAAACAAGCAAGTGTGTTTCGCTCCTTCTGTCTGTCTGTCTCTGTCTCTGTTTCTCTGTCTGTCTCTGTTTGTTGGACTTTGTCTCCATGTGTACACACACACACACACACACACACACACACACACACACACACACACACACACACACACACACACACACACACGCACACACACACACACACACACACACACACACACACACACACACACACACGAACCAATCAGGAGTGGCCTGCCCCTGGATTACTAAAGCAGGCGTTAAAATGTGAATGTATTCTCTCAAATGTTTTGGTGATCTGCAATAAGTTGGTTTGTGCGGTGATCACAGATGGAATGTGCGTCCAGTCTACCTTTTTTTGAGTCGTGCAGTGTTGATGGCAGTTTTGGCTACTGAACCGGCGACCATTTGGAGCGGCACACTTCAATTGGAATATTCGCATTGATCTGATCACTGCCGTAAGCCTTTACTGCTTACAGGTCATCAATGCCTATTCTTTAATTCTTTTATTTGATTTTCTTTTTTTTTTTTAAGTGTATTAGAGTGATATTTTTCTTTTTTAATTTTTATTTTTCTATTTTTGTTTTTTTGCTAGTTCTAATCGGGAACTCAGCAATGACGTAATATAATGTCGTAACTTATGTACACGGAGAGTGTCGTCATTTTGTTTTGACATCATTTTTGACCATGGAATTTCAGACTGGAAAGAACAGTTCATACCTGATGGTGACAACTCCCTTGAAGCAAGTTCAACTTAGTTATCTTAAATCATCTTTCGTACCAAATTTGTTGAACAAAGAAGATTATAATGTTATTATTAAGATTCAGGTGACGGCTCTCTGCTCCTGCGACATCTATATCCTCATTACCACAAAAAGGCAATAGAGTCCGTGACTGGTGAAGTTGTGTCTGTCAAAAAGTTAAGAGATGATAGTTTTTATATTCAGTGCAAAAATGAGAGACAAAGTAAGAAGCTGATGCAGACACAAAGTATTGCTGGTATAGCTGTTGAAACTACTAAGCCCCAAGTAAAAACAGTTGGTATTGTTTTCAAGGACCTGGATGAGAGTCTTCTGTCTTCTGTTCCAAGTATTGTGAGCGGGGTCCGAAAATCAGTTCTTAAAAACGGGGAAAAAAGTGACAATAATTACTTTCAAACTTCAAGCACTTCCAGAAAAACTTAGTATTGACAATGTTGTGTTGAAGATACACCCATATTGTGCGCCAATAAAAAGGGTGTACGTGTGTTGTCAGCGTTTGCATCATCACACCAAGAAACACTGTTTAAGTAAAGTACAGATATGCAGCAGATGTGGTCAGTCATCACACCCCCGAGAGAACTGCACCTTGGACAGATTCTGTGTGAACTGCAAAGGTGACCATTCATCAGCTTTTCATGGATGTCCTGCTAAAAAGATGGCCAAAGAAGTGAATGTTTTGAAATCAAAGAACTATATTTCGTTTTCAAGAGGCTATTCGTCAAGCAAAGCTGAAGCTGAAACAGACAGAGTCCGTTAATCAGAAATCTTATGCGGACGTTGTAAAGAATGCTTGTAGTGTTGATTGCAAATCTACACAAACTGCTGTAAAGTTCTTTTCCGTTTCAACTCAAACGGAAGGCTATTATGAAAATTCCAAATCACTGTCCCCTGAAGAACCATCAGCTGATCAACATAGCGACCAGCAGTCATTTCCCTTTATGAATTCATCAGTTGATCAACATGGCGACCAACAGTCATCTCCCTCCATGAAGTCATCTGCTGGTCAACATTCCAACTGGCAGTCAATTCCCTCTAAGAAGTCATCCGCTGGTCATCAAGGCGACCAGCAGTCATCTCCCTCCAAGAAGTCTTCTGCTGGTCAACATGGCGACCAGCAGTCATCTCCCTCCAAGAAGTCATCTGCTGTTCAACATGGCGACCTGCAGTCATCTCCCTCCAAGAAGTCATCTGCTGGTCAACATGGCGACCTACAGTCATCTCCCTCCAAAGAAGTCATCCGCTGGTCACATGGCGACCAGTCATCTCATCTTCCCATGAAGTCATCAGTCATCCGGGTCACATGGCGGCGAGCAGCAGAAGTCATCATCTTCCCTCAAGTCATCAGCTGGTGGTCAACATGGCGACCAGCAGTCATCTTCCTGGCAGAGGGCTAGTCAACAAAATGTTCAACAATCATCTTCTCTGCTGACGCCTACGGATGTTAAACAGCGCAACCATCTGCCATTTTCCGCTCGGGCGTCTTTTTTTGTGCAACATCGGGCCCAATCATCATATTGTGTGAAGCAGTTTTCAGTAGGAGGTCATTGTGATAGCCTGTCATCCCCAAATCAACATAGAAGAGTTCATGATGGTCAGTTAAGTATCCATGATCAGCCCTGTGGGGAAAAAAAAAAGTAAAAACTCCCCCCCCCCCCCCCCCCCCCCCCCCCCCCCCCCCATCTCTAGGTAACGGGTGCTTTTCGCAGTTTTGATCAGGTTATTGTACTGCGTCACCTATATGATACTTATCCAACATTAAATTAGGTTAACATATGACCAGGAAGAAAAAGAACAACACATGTGATAATTTGTCGTTCTACAATGGAACGCACGTTCCTTGTCAACTAATATTGATAATTTGTGTATGCATCTTTCTAGTAAATTTCATCATGTACTTCTCCTTCAGTCCTTAAATGTCACTCAGCAGAAGTTGCCAAAGTTACAAGGTTATTACTATCCCCCGGTTTATCATATATGCAAAGATTCTGATAAAGTTAGTACAGCTATCTATGTACAATGTGGTTTAGATTACACGTACGTTAGTCCTCTTTCTTTTACAAAAGATACAGTTAATGTGTCGGCATCCTTTATAAAATTGAAAGTTTCAAACAATCAAATTTTACATTTTGCATCAGTTTATTACCCTAAGGGCCCTGATGGGCAAAATACTAATTGGTTACGTTCTCTAAACTGTTCTAAAGAAAAGTGGATCGTTGGTGGCGATTTCAATTCTCATGCTCCTTTCTGGGATGAAGATTGTCAAATAGTTTCTCTCACTGATTTTCTGGAAACTGTTGTGGATTCATCTTTAGTTTTGCTAACGACGGGAGAACTACGCGCATCCCAGACATATCTCATCATAGAGCATCGGCGCTTGATCTAACCTTTGTTTCACCTGCTTTAGCATTAACAGCAAAGTGGGATACAGCCAATGACCCACTAGGTAGTGACCATGTGCCAATACTTTTTTATCTTTTAAAGAATCCGTTGGATCTGAAGTTAGTGGTGAAGATGTTATACCTAAATTTAATTACATAAAGGCAGATTGGGAAACTTTTCAAAATTACCTCACTGAGAAGACTGAGAGTGAAGTTATTTGTGAGGATGTTAACATCTTTTTTGATAATAACTTTCAGAAAGCAGTTCTTGAGGCTGCTGCTCTAGCTATTCCTAAAAAAAGGATCAAAAAGGTGTGAAACATTCTCAGGGAATGTCTGGTGGAATCAGGCTTGCGAGGATGCTGTTAAAGCAAAAACATTAGCTTATCTTAACTGGCTAAAAGTTAGAAAAGTTCCTGTGCAAGAGATAAAAGATGCAGCTCATAAAGAAATGTGCAGTACAAAAAATAAAAGCAAACAGAGTCACAGCGCAAGCAAAAAGACAATACTGGTCACAGTTCTGTCTAAATGAAGTATCTGACTGTAAAGACTTGAAAAAGGTGTGGGATAAGGTGAAAGAAATGAAATCGGGCAATTAAACTCCAAGATTACCCGATCAAAACAACAAGTAAAGAATTTCTATCTCCCAAAGAAAAGGCTGAGGAATTTGCATCTATGTACGTTAAAACATGTTGTACGGAATGTTTGCCTAATGAACAAAAGTCGTTTAGATTGAAAGAAAAAAAAATACTGATAACTATAGAGATCCTGTACCAAACAACAACAGTACTATAAATGTATCAATATCTTTACAGGAAGTCAGGAATGCTATCCGTCTGTTGGGAAATAAAAAGGTTTCGGTTGGTTTGGATGGGATTTCTTACACTATGTTAAACCATTTACCAGAGAACTGGATAGTCATTTTACATAAATTATTTAACAAATGTTGGGAATGTGGACAAATTCCCGATATGTGGAAGACGTCTATTGTGACTCCTATTCTAAAGCAGGGCAAGCCTCGGTCTGAGACGTCTAGTTATAGACCCCATTTCAGTCACGTCTCATACTGGAAAAGTCATGGAAAAAATAGTAAATTTCAGAATGGCCTATTACTGTGATAAAAATGATGTATTTTCTTCACATCAAGCTGGATTTAGAAAAGGACGAAGTACAATTGATCACCTGACACGACTAACTACTCATCATTTAAGAAACAGTTTTTTCTAAACGTAAAAGTGTCCTTGCTTCCTTCTTTGATCTTACTAAAAAGCTTACGATAGAGTGTGGCACAGCCGACTATTGTATAATTAAAAAAACAAATTGGTCTCTTTCTGGTCACGTCTACAATTATGTGAAATCCTTTTTAAGTGGGAGACATATAATGACCAAAGTTGGTGTGACTTTATCATCCTCAAGATCTATAGATATGGGAATTCCACAAGGTTCTATTATCTCCCCTTTTGTTATTCAACGTAATGCTATATGACTTATATACATGTTTTTTCATCATATACCAAGGTAGCTCAATATGCTGATGACATTGCAATATGGATTAATGTATCTTTAAAGAAAAGAAACAAATTTACGTCACATAAATTATATTCAGAAGCTCTTTCAGAACGAGCTGGATAAATTAAATAGTTATATGCATTTGAAACGGCTTTCAATTCTCTGTTGAAAAGACACATTTGGTTCTCTTTAACAATGGATATAACCCAAGTAACTTGCCTATATTCTTTCTGGGAGGACGGGAAATTTTTTATAAACTTGAAGTAAAATTTTTAGGCGTCCTACTTACACCAAAACTAAACTGGAAAAAACATATAGACTCGATAGTTACTAAAGCGGTTAAAAGTTTGAATTTTTTCTAAAAATTGTCAGTCACTCTCCATGGGGACAGGATCCCAAAGTTTGTGTTGCATTAGCAACCAGTCTTGTACGATCAAGATTGACTTACGGACAGGAGGTATTCTTTTCAGCTCCGCGATCGCATTTAAAGAAACTTCAAAGAATTGACAGTAAAGCTGTAAAGTTGGCCCTGGGTGTACCTGTGCACACTAAGTCCTCTGAAGTTATAAGATAGCAGGCCTTTTGCCACTTGATGAAGAAAGGAAAATAAGTTCTGTAAAATATGTAGTGAGACGGATTGCCGTGGACGACCTTGAAGAGTTAAATACACGATCCGACATTGATTTTTTCGAAAAATGCACAGAAAAATTCAAATTTAGAGACGCTTCGTTCATATGTTTCAGACGTTTTTAATTCATCAAAGATTAACCCCCACACGAGGTAGCGCCTCGCGTACTGGTTCCGCCGGTACCCCCTTGGGAACTAACGGAAGTAAAAGTTAACATTTTTTTCTTCTGATCTAAATAAAGCGATGTCGCCGCATGTGTTAGCAGCATCTGTCAAAATTGACATGGAAGAAAAGTTTACTAACTATTTGAAAGTATACACTGACGGCTCAGTTCTTGATGATGGTAGTGCGGGATCTGGCTTTGTAATTCCAGATTACAAAGCTGAAAAATCATATTATTTAGGTAAGGGTCATTCCATATTTACAGCTGAACTTGCTGTCCTGATGGCATTAAATTATTTAATTTCCTTGCCAGTCTCAATATTTAATATCCTGTTTTGTGTTGATTCACAGTCAGTATTAAAAAGTTTGCATTGTTTTGAAAATACACAGAGAGAGGAATTACTATTTGAGATTAGTAAGTACATGTTGCACTGTCTTTACATGAAAGGTACTAATGTTGTATTTTCGTGGGTCCCATCGCACACCTCCTTCATTTTTAACGATCAAGCAGATAGAGCAGCAAAAAGGGGAGCAAAGAATATATTAGGTAGTATTAAGGTTGACTGTCCTTTGTCACACAAGGAAATTAGTCATATAATCGAAAGGGATTTCTGGAGTCAATACAGTTCCTCATCAAAACCTCGTCAGCAAACTCTGTCAAACTTTGTGTCGATTAGCCGACCGGTTTCAAGCCTGGCTTTTAGACTTTTATGTAATTCCCTACGAAAGTACAAGTATTGCCAGACTGTTAAGTGTGTATGTCGTGGGGATCTTTCAGTTCAACATGTGATTTTTGATTGTGAACTAACGAAACCCTTTTTGAATGGTGTTATACCAAGTGCTGACACTGGGCATGTTAATGTGTTTGACTTTTTAGATTCGTTGCCAGTTATTTCTCTTGTTAAATTAACGAGACACCTTTTGGAAAGTCCATTAAGGAACATTTTATAATCATAATCGTAAGTTAGATACTTTAGTTA
>JADBJO010000265.1:827500-835000 GCA_016801955.1 Conus betulinus | reverse complement strand
TATCTCCCTTAGTCAGTTCAGTCAAAGGTGCAGTAAGACTAGCAAAATGAGGAACATATCTGCGATAGTAGGACAAAAGACCCAAACAAAGAGCGAACCTGCTTCTTCGTAGTTGGCTACCCCCACAGACAAAATCTTTTGCACTTTCTTGACTTCCGGACGAACATGACCAACGGAAATCATATGTCCCAAAAACTCCAACTCCTGAAAACCAGCCAGCACTTTTGACGGACGAGCTGTCAACCCAAAAAACCTGAGACGGGTCAAAAGCATGCGTAAGTAGTCCAACAACTGCTGCCAAAGACGAGCTGCAAGAAGAATGTCATCAAAAAAAAAACTTACAGCTGAAAACTGATACAACTGCAGCTTCCGCATCATTCTTGCGAATGTAGCTGGTGCGTTCTGCAACCCGAAAGGCATTCGTCCCACTGAAACAACCCAAAAGGAGTTTGAAACGCAGTCTTTCCTTATCCTGAGGCAACATAGGTATCTGCCAGTCCCTTTCGCAAGGTCTACTTTGACAAAATACCGACCTTCAGACAAACGACAGAAAATATCCTCAACATCTGGAATCGGTTCAGAGTCGAACACAGTGACCTTATTGAGAGCCCGATAATCGATACAGAATCGAATTGAGCCATCAGGCTTACCCACCAGAACGACTGGGAGAACTGTACGGTGATACAGACGGTTCAATCACTCCAAGATCCAACATAACCTGAACCTCTCTCTGAATGATCTCCCTCTTTGCAAAAGGCAAAGGGTAAGACTTGACTAACAGGAACAGGAACATCAGTAGTCAGTCAGATAATACAGTGTGGATCTACCTGTACAGCCTTCCCTGGTGTATCTGTCAAGACATCAGAAAAATCCTCCAAAACACTCATCAACTGAGACTTTTGAGTGTCTGACAACTCAGGAGCAACCTTTACATCACGAAATGTCTCGCCTTGAACAGACAAGGTAGGTAATGAAACGTCATCGTCACTCACATCCTGTACAACTCCTACAGAGGAACAATGTACATCCTGTACAACTACAGAGGACAATGTACATCCTGTAAACTCAATGTACATCCAATGTACATCCTACGGGGGGGGAAAACAGGGGAAATGTGAACACTCTGCATCCGAAACACCAGTGGAAACAACACAATCCACAGGTAACTCATTAGACAATGCAGACGCAGAGTCTAATCCCTGAGGAACACAAAGAGCAACATCGAAATTGACAGCAACATTCGTCCGAACCACATACTCTTTCAACATATTGATGTGGAAAACCTTGGACTTTCCATGCATGTCAATACGATAGTTGACAGGTGAAACACTTTTCCTTCACAAGAAAAGGACCTTTCCAGGAAACCTTCAACTTATTCTGTTCATCAGAGAGCAAAACAAGAACCTGATCACCCACTTTCAATGAACGAGGAGAGCTCTTTCTGTCTGCGTACACCTTATACTTGTCGGTCTGACTGTCAGCGGTCTGTTGTGCCTGAGCACAACTGTCCAGTATCCGATTGTGCAAGTCATGTACATATTGGTAAACGTTTTTGTCATCGTCAGTCATCTGTGTGCCAGTCCACTTATCAGCTAACAAAGCGATAGGACCACGGGGTGAATGACCGAAAAGTAACTCAAAAGGAGAAAACCCTAAAGTCATATTCGGCAACTCCCGATATGCAAACAGAACAGCCGGAATGTACCGATCCCACTGCTTGGGACAGTCACGACAAACCTTCTTCAGCATGGACTTCAAGGTGCCATTAAACCTTTCCACCATCCCGTTACTGAGGGTGGTATGGAGTAGTGTGGTAACAGAAGAAATAGACAACAGACGGTACACTTCCTTCATCAGGTCCGAAACAAACTGAGTACCACAATCAGTAAGAATTTCGGAAGGCAAACCATACCTTGAAAAAATAGAAAGAAGAGCCTCCGCCACAGTGACTGTATCGATACGTTTGAGTGGGACAGCCTCTGGAAACCGAGTAGCTGTATCCACCAACGTCAGAACGTACCGAAAGCCAGAAGAAGACACCTCCAAAGGACCAACCAAATCATCGCTACCTTCTCAAAAGGTACTGAAACCAACGGCATCTTGTGCAACGGCGCACAAGGGACGCGGTTACGAGACACAGTCTTCTGACAAGTATATCACATGAACGACAATACTCCTTGACTGACTGACTGACACTCCTGGCCAAAAGAACGATGCAAAGAACTCGCTGTAGAGTACGTCTGATCCCACAATGACCAGAAAAAATGCTGTCATGCGCAGTATGAAGCACAACGTTACGTAACTCCTGAGGAACTACCACCTGACGCTTAACTTCACCTTTGTCCTTGACCAAGCGACATAGAACATCATTAAAAAAAAAAAAAAACAGGCTTAGTCAAAGGGGAAGGTACCTCAGTTACAACTGAGAGAACAAATGGCTCAAAGAGGCATCACGCTTCTGCATAGCAGCAAATTCCTTAGGTGTACATCCAGCACAGACAAATCAGGCACTGACAACGGTACAGGCAACTGTTTCTCCTTGTCTGCCTGTAAACGAGTAGTCACATTACATGGGACAAAAGATCCACCAGCACCTGAACATGCTGAAGTAACACACCTGGAAGATTACCAAGAATGAGATCCGTTACTGGGTTCTCAATAACACAGGCAAGCACCTCACCCTCAAAGTAAGGTGTACTAACTGAGACCACAGCAAGAGGGAAAAACCTCAATCTTACTCCAAAAAGAACGACAATGTTGTTCTTCACCAGTGAACTGGTGTGGAAGAACAAAAAACGAACGGCGCACTCCCGCAGTAGTGCAAACTGTGTCCCTCAACACAGAACAGTGAAACCCATTGACAGTTCCTGACTCAACCAGTAAGCCGTCAGTGTTAACATGTGACACCATCGAATGGGCTACAGTAGATGGATCGGAAACATTGCCTGACATACCCCGCGACATTCACTGCTGACTGCTCTACAGATGGACAATCCCGAGCTTTATGAAACCAGCAACCACAATTGTAACAACCTGCGGGTGTACCTGAGGTATTATGAGCCTGTCCGCGCTGTCGGCCACGGTTACGCGGATACCGAGAGTAGACGCGCTTTGACCACCTCTAGGTGTACCGGTATTTGCACCCAAATGACCAGACTGCTGACCACCACCGTAGCAGACTGTTCAAAACCGGCTGCCATGATCCCGTCCGCTACGAGAATTTTGACCACCGCGGGAATTTTGACCTCCACGGTAACGATTACGGTTCTGATTTGAACGCCAAGAGCCAAATCCACGGTCTGAACCAACACTGTTTTGGTGATGTGCGAAGGAAGCGACATTTACATCGAAAAACCGTGTCCGTTCCCTTGCGGGCAAACGTCCGATCAGGATGCGCAGTCCTGTACTGTTCCGCAAGCTCGCACATTTCTTCAGCGCTCGCAACCGACCTTTCTTTTAGAAAAACAGCCAAGTCCTTTGAAACGCTGTTTAAAATCTGCTCACGCAAAAAACAGATCACGAAGTTCCGCATAATCCTTTTTAGTTTTGGACAAGTCAATCCACCGATCAAGAAAATGCGCAGACCGAATCAAATACGCAGGAAATGACTCGCCTTTCTCCGGACGCACGGTACGGAATTTCTCGCGAAATCCTTCGCGGTACACCGGTAACGCTTAAGTAATTCATCCTTAAGTTCATCCCATGTTAAGTATCCTTCGCGCTGCCAAAGAATGATACAGCGTCAACGCACTGCCCTTGAAAAGAGACGCAATATACAATACCCACTTATCTTTGGGCCACTCGCAAGAAGTAGCATGACTCTCAAATAAACAAAAAAATGCATCAATCTCATCTGTGTTTCATCAAAAGACAGGCATCTTGGGGATATAAGGAGAACGACCAGAAATAGGTTTCGCATCACCAGAACCCTGCGCAGAACCATTGTCTGTTACACCAAAAGCTTTTAATTTCTCCATTTCAAGCTGAAGCTTTTACAAAACTGAAAATCTTCTTACTCTCTAACTCTAACTCCATGGCTTTTAATTCTTTCTCATGCTGCTCCCTCTCTCCTCTCTCTCTCTCTATCCCTATCCTTTTTTTCTTCTCTCTCTCTCTCTCTCTCTCTTTCTTTTTCTTTTCTTCTTCTCTCTTTTCTTCTCTCTCTCTCTTCTCTCTGTCTTTCTTTTTCTTTCTCTTTCTTTCTTTCTTCCTTTTTTTCTTCCCTCTCTCTTGCGCGCTCAGCGCGATCCTCACACTGTTTGACATATTGAATCAAGTCCGGCCCATCAAGGCCTAACGTCTTACCCTGAGACAGGTAGGTCTCAAAGGCCGACATTTTGAATGAAAATTTTTTTTCTAAGAATAAAAAAAAAAAAAAAAATTATATGAAAAAAAAAAGAACAATGAAAATTTACTTTAAAAATTGAAAAAGAAAAGAAAAAAAAAATTTAAAGTTTCAGTGTAAAATTTCCTTCCACTCACACCAAAAATCCAATCACTCCTATACACACTAATAAAAAAAAAAAAAAATGTTTTCAAACAGCAAAACCAAGAAGAATTTCCAAGAAAAAAAAAAAAAAAATGTTTATTTGGACAGGCCTCCAAAATGATCACCCTTTTGGATCAAATCAGTGGCCAGGGGAAGGAGAAAAATCGAATTCAAATAATAGGAAAGAAAAAGGTTGTGAAACGAAAAAAAAAAAAAAACTACGTAAGGCTAAGCGTCTCCCATCGCCATGCCCCCTTGCTACCCGCAAGAGAAGGTGGAAGCTCACCAGCCTATGGATGGAAAACAATGCCCTAACAAAACAGAGGTAGAAATAGAAAAAGAGGCACTCACTCAACAATCCTTCACATACACACACAAAAAAAAAAAAAATCTTAAAAACAACATTAATTAAAACAATGAAAAGACAAACACCTAAAAAGGGGATAATACACAATCACTATCAGAAACCCTACCTAAGAAATGAGAATGAGAAAAATTTTTCAAACTAGATAGGTGCCTATGATGAAAGACGAAAAGAGAGAGAGAGAAGAAGTCAGAAAACAGCAAAAGTAGACAGAGTGGAAATCACCAAGACAGTAAGAAAAAAAGTAAGACTAGAAATTAGAAAAAAAAAGCCCTCTGGACTACCCTACTGGCACAGCCCACCCGTATAATCGGAGACGGGACTAGCACAAAAACTATACTAGAATAGGAAAAAAAAACACACACACACACAAAAAGTACATAGGGACACTTTTGAAGGGGGGGGGGGGGGGGGGGGGTACAATGAAAAGTGAACACTAAGTCTTAAGTGGGGTTGGGGAAGAAAACAAAATTATTTTGCCACTCCAGAAAAAAAAAAAAAAACAACAACAAAAAAACAAAACAAACGTAGGTATAAATCAAAGTTGCAATAAAAATAAAGGAGGGTTACAAAACAAAAATTATTTCAAAATTTGAAATAAAAAATCAGGAAATGGATACAATATAAAGAAACTGATTCAAAATAATGAAAGGAATCAAATTTATGCAATTAATAATAAGTACAAGAAGGGGTTTTTAAAACAAGAAAATTACCAAAAAAAAAAATTGATAAAGTACTGGGGAGGGTATAATGAGGGGGGGGGGGGGGGGGGGGGGGGGGGGGGGAAAATCCTTAAAATACTCAGTAGAAAAAAAAAAAAAAAAAAAAAAAAAAACGTGGGAATACTAAAGGAGGAGGGGATTTCACAGCAAATTCTGTTCAAATTGCTGAATAATAAATCAAGAAAGGAAAGTATGGGGAGGGGTTTTTAATGGAAATTTTTACAATATAAAGAAAATTAGTGGGGGGGGGGGGGGGGGGGGGATGTATCCAAATAGAAAAAAGGTAATTGTACGTAATAATCAGCTGTTCCCACACAACATTCACTAATACCTTAAAAAGCAAATCATTTTTTTTTTTCCAATTCAAAATGGGGTGGGGAACATCACAACCAATGGGAGGGGTACAAAAAAAAACAAAGTTCCAAGTCGGGGTCACCACTGTCAGACGTACGATATCCATGCATGCACGCACGCACATACACACACACGAACCTGACGTCTTTCCTCCGCACACAACTGCATCCACTCCATACACATAAGGCGCAAACAAAGGTCAATTTTGATTCATCCCCTCCTTAATCTTTTAAAATCCCATCCATGGGGGTTTTTTTACTCTGGCATCAATCAATTTTCATATATATATATATTATATTTCATTATCTGTCTTTCAGCTGGTGCAGCCAAACAAGCACTCTTCTCTGCACACGATATTGATTTTGCAGGTTTACTCACTGCAAGTGTCCACACACACACTCTGTGTGTCCGGAACTGGCTTCCTCCTCTGTGCGGGGATCCCATACACATCACAACTACTGGTCGGCGACAAACTCTTGCCCAACCTGGATCTTCCCGCGGATCGGAGCTTGGCCCGGGAACGCGCGCAGCCCCCAGCCATCCACCTTAGTGCCCGATCTCCAGTTCTTCTTTCCTCTACCGCACGGGGAGTCGTCGGCCCAGCTATAACAAACCGGATAAACACACGAGTTCAAAACACTGCCAGCCAGTTAGCAGTCATGTTACACTTTAACATTTTTGAACTCTTCAATTTTTCAAACATAGTTTCGGTTCCGACAATAAACCGTTGAAAACAAAATGGAGAATCATCTAGATTCTCACAATATAAAATTAGATACTTACGGCTTGAGTACCGGTCATTCAACAGTGTTAAAAATTTCACTCAAACCCTGGGCCACGTTCAGTCAGTACGCTCCCTTGTGTCACACGACTAACCTATAGTGTAACGCACGAAGAACGAAAACACAAACCCTGAAGAAACATCGAAGCAAAAAAAAAAAAAGCAACTTAGGTAAAATACAACTTTAACCAGGATGTCAGCGTGTAACTTTCTTTTTGATACGACACAAGACAAGACAAGACAAGACAAGACGAGACGAGACGAGACGAGATAAGACAAGACAAGACAATACGGTACGATACAGTATGTATTTTACTTCTGACTTAGCTTTTCTGAAGATTACATTGATCTTGTTGCGGAAGTCTGGAAGACTTTACTGAGAATTTCATATGTTTTAAACACACTAGAACATAAGTCGGTTGCCGTTTTCCTTATTGCATGTACAGATTCAGCCAGGTCAGTTGTATGGCTCAGAAATATGGGGTTTGTGCGAGGCACACACTACAAAGGATTTGGAAAGATGTTTGTTTGGCATGAAAACATATTTGTTGAAAAACAGAACACCAAATGAGATACTTTGTGGGGAGGTAGGACGTTCTTTTTGTGTATTAACAAGCATTCAGTTTTGGTTGAAAATGAACAGAATGGACCACTATAGACTTCCATGGAAAACCCACATTATGCGACGTAGCCTTGATGAACGAAGGAAGCGAACATAGGTATCAGACATTAGGATAACTTTATACGAATTTAGTTTCTTTCTCGTGTGGTTAAAACAAGCAGCGTGTCC
>JADBJO010000265.1:815000-822500 GCA_016801955.1 Conus betulinus | reverse complement strand
CAATCTTTAACCTTTCTTTCGGCACGTACACTTTTTTGGTACAAACTGAGTCTAATATTTGTAAACAGTTCGTTTTGACAGTTTAGCATGACGTTTATTTCAGTTGATCTATTTCTTTTATTTGTCGAGCGCGCGCGCGCAGCAGACACACACACACACACACACACACACACACACACACACACACACACACACACACACACCCACGCACACACACACACACACACACACACACACACACGCGCGCGCGCGCGCGCGCGCACGCACATGCACACGCACACACACACACACACATACATACACACGCGCATGCATGCACACACACAAATGCTGGCACAAATGCGCGCGCGCGCGCACACACACACACACACACAGAGTAGCGCACACACTCACACAGACACACACAGAAACACACACACACACACTCACTCCCTCCAACTCACACATGCACACACACACACACACACACACACACACACACACACACACACACACACACACACACACACGCTCGCACGCACACACACACACACACACACACACACACACACACACACACACACACACACACACGCATACAAAGACACCTCTCTCTCTCTCTCTCTCTTTCTCTCTCTCTCTCTCTCTCTCTCTCTCTCTCTCTCTCTCTCTCTCTCTCTCTCACATACAGTCACACTCTCACACTCACAGACACACACAGACACACACGCACACTCTACCCTCGTCTACGACCTCACATGCACATACACACATGCGCACGCATACACTTCGTCATCGATCGTGCATACGTTATAAATGCAGTCATCGAATGCAAGCTTGCTAATGAATGATCTGCCACGACCAATATCGATTGAAGGATCAGTCAATCAATCAATGCAATCAATCATCGCTTCCTCCCTGACTCCAAGTGTTGGGAGATATTGATTAACCGGATCGATGGTGCAGCAGACTCGATATGCGAGAGTTACTGAGAGACAGCGACAACCCAGTTTACTGTCTTCCTGGCCACTTTGCGTTCGATGTTTTGTACAACACAAAAACCTAACATTTCTTTTTATATGTTTAATGATTTTCTGTCTGTCTCTGCTCATAGACGGATTAGAAATTGTGAGAGTGTGTGAATCCCACGCAAAAAAAAAAAATCTAAAAAATATTATAAAACACTCGTTCCAAAACAAAAACAGTCAGTTTGTTATGTTCAATTCATGTGCAATGAATGGGTCTGGAGGGAATAATGGGTGAGAGAGATGGAAAGGAGGGGAAAAGGGATAGTGGAGGAGGTGCCTTGTACGTGGTGTTCGTAATGTTTCCCTTGGAGGTGAAAAGTTCAACTGTACTGTGAGCGGCAAAAGTGCACCTTGACCAGCTGCAAATGTTCGTTATCATTTCATTATATTTAAATAAAAATAGTTGTATTCATTCATTCAATCAATCATTGTTAGTTCGTTCGTTCGTTCGTTCATCCATCTATTCATTCATTCATTCTTCATTTATTAATTTATCCATTTTTGCATACCTTTCGGATTTTCCCGCTTTTATCAGCCTAGAATTTCTTCGATGTGGATCAAAAGGCAAGTTGATGATGTGCTGCTGCTGTGATCTTGGTGGTTGATATGGCAGAAACCAGTATAACTGTCCACTTTGCTGCTGCTGTTGTGCATTTTCAGTAGTTTGACTCATCATTCGTAATCAACTGATTAAGTCGTATTTGACAATATTCAGCAACGTATTTATATGTGTCCCATATTTGTCCTATATTTTATTTTCTTATTTATATCTGTTCTGCTCGGCAATAACACACACAAATCTCACCTTCTCAACTCATGAATGTTTGGTGGAAGGTATACACGTGCTGGAACTTCCCACGTTCACCTCCTTCTCCCTCCCCTTTTTATCTCCCTTCATCTCTTTCAACATGCTCATTCATTGCTGATCTAAGCAGCATACATGTGAACTGTGTTTGGTCTATTGTCATGGACACAAAATATACAGTTTTTATTCTGGTCTTGAAGCACTGGAGGATTAAAAACAAAACAAAATGGACTTCGTCTGTTACCGTCTTTCCATCCAAAAGTCAGTCAGTCAGTCATTCGCTGACCGCTGGGGTCGTTGAGGGGACGTGATGAGGCAGCCGCCGTTTTTCTCCAAGCTCTTCTGTTTGTAGCTGTCGTGAGGAGATCTGGCATGGTCATTTTTGGTCCAGTCCTTTATATTATCGGACCAACTCTTTCTCTGCCGTCCTCGTCTGCGCCTTCCTTCAACGGTATCTTGAAGGATGGTTTTGGAGAGGGTGTTGTGACGAATGATGTGGCCAAACCATGCCATGCCATCTTCTGTCGTTTGACGGTTGCCAGAAGTGGTTCGTGGGGCCCAGCTAGGTTGGTGACCAGGTTCTGCACATAATCATTGGTCTTGTGCTCTTTGTATGAGATGCGGAGTAGTTTCCTCAGGCACCTGGTCTCAAACGCCTGGATTCTTCTTTCTGTTTCGGCCATCAGTGTCCATGTCTCGCAGCCATATAACAGGATGGAGACCACTAGTGACTTGTACAGGCAGAATTTTGTGTGGAATTTGATGTTGCTCTTCCACCCAAAAAGGCACATATGGAATTTCTAATTATCATAGAAAGATATAGTTCTTTCGAAAGGTCCGTTTCGAATAATCTATACACGGATCGTGCGATGTACAATCAACAACCTGTTGTTTAAAACAAGGTAGGAAATTTTCTATGAAACAAACTCCCTGACTAATTTGTGTAAAGGAAAATCCATATTTACAAATATACTGGCGAAGCTTATACACTGAATGAGAAAGCGAGACAGACAGACAGACAGACAGACAGACAGGCAAATACAGACAGTCAGTCAGTACACACACACACACACACACACACACACACACACACACAGGGACTGGCTGCAGCATTCTCCAGTCACTGGCGGACAGGATTGAATTAAGCAGACTGTCTAGGAAACCGCCAGAAGCGCGTCTGTGACAATGACTTCAGCACACTCACCTAAACTTGCCCCATCCTCACCCCCCCCCCCCCCCCCCCCCCCCCCCCCAACATCTTCCTCCTCTATCCCCCTTCATCCAGCTTCCCCCCTTCCCCATCCACCATCCACATCCATCTCTACGCCTCCTCCTCTCTTTTGTCATTCAGCTTCATTCTGAACGTCACTCACTCTATACTCTACCCCCCCCCCCCCCCCCCCCCCCACACACACACTCACACACACTTTTTCGTCTCACCCTAAAGTGGTAATTGGGTTGGGTGCCTCCGCCATGCTTCACTCTGTCTATCCTTTCCCCTCTCAGTGCCAGTCCTTATGCAACTCACTCAGCACTGACTTCCGTCTGACCCCCTCGTTGACCATCGCCTTTAATGTGGTTTGAAGAAGACAAGAAAAACAAGGAGCGAAGTGTGGTGGGAGGCACGGGGAGAGGATGGGGTTGGAAGGGGGGTATGAAGGAGTGAAGGTGGGGGGGGGGGGGGGTATGATGGGGGTAGGGTGAGGTTGTTTTCATTTGTCCATATCCTGAGGCTCAAAGTCATTTCTCAGGAACGAGTCATAGAACGAAGACTCTGACGGTAGAATAAATACTCAGACATGATGATTCAGAAATGGCTATATGATAAAAGAAGAAAAAAAAAAACTTTGGCTAAACCCAGAAATAACGCTTAGCTTGAATCCAGCCTGTTTTTTTTTTTTTTTCAACTCAGTCGTCACAGCAAGCAACCACCCAACCATTGCCTTCCTCAGCACTGGCATAGCGCCAGAAAATGTGTGGATAACAGAGGTTTGCTGAATTTACTTTTATATCATACTTATATATTTACATTATACCCTTTTGTGAGTGTTTTGTATGAAATTATTTGACGGGGGTGCTTTACAATTCTGGAAATTCATTTTATGCCCGTGAGGGAGTTTTCTGTCTGCAGTGAGCAACCATTCCTGAAGAGTCCTTCTAGAGTGAAAAGGGCATTGATTGCATCACACAGTTACTGTTCTTCACTTGTAAAGCAAATACACAAAACAAAGCTGACTGTTACAGATAACACCAGAACAGAAAGCTTGCATAAAGGGATCATTAGAAGGTCTAACACACGTTTCATATATATTTTTTTTTCCAACATGAAGCAATTAACTCATGACACTACAATAGCAACATTTGGAAGTTTTGGTAAAAAAAATCGTTTCAGTGTCAATGACCTTAAAGAAAACACAAAAAATCGTGTTAATGTTCTGTCTGTTCTCTGATGAAGTAAAAGCAAAATGCATTTTTTTCACGAAAAGACAAAGAAACAGTCAGCTGTGGGGTAAATATACTTATTTATTCATAAACACCACAAACAAAGCAATCCTCCATTTCTTTCAAATGCGCAACCTATCCCCATGGTCCTGATATCTCCCTCTCTCCCGACGCCACCTCTGGTGTTGGCTGATTTATAAATAACATGAAAACTAAAAAGAAAAAAAACCTCTTTTCTATTTACTGCTAATAAAAGATGCGCAAGTGGTCAGAGATGCTAATACGTTTGCTATCCATTGTGAAGACAAATTTACCTGAATTTTACCTTTTGATGCTACAGATCACACAAAGCTTGGTCATCTATTATTTTTTTCTTCCAATGTCAACTAAATTTCCTTGCTTTCATTTGTTTCAGTTCATTACTGTTAATTGTCTGTGTCCTAATGATGACAGGCCACAGATCAATGCATTTGATTTCCACAGTTGATGAGTACACTTATGAAGGAGTTGACTTCTGTCTGAGAGCCCGCAATACCCATGACTTTACGGGTGTCCTATTTCCTTACAGTATGGTGCCAGACTGTCATTTCTCTTCCACTCCTTGTCTTTAACTAACCGGAAAGACTCCCAAAGAGGATTCGACAGCTGATGATGAGCAGCAGAAAGTCAGCAGGGGCAGAGGGTCACAGTCAGTAGACAAGAAGTAGACATTTCGAACCCGTTCAAATCATTCTGTGTCATCACTGGACGAGGTGGATCAGCGACTGAAATCCTACCAAGAACTGCAGAAGCAGCAGCAGCAGCACTTGCAATGCTAAACCAGTCTGGAAAACATCGCTCTTGGATTCAGACGGAAGCGTTTTGCATTTGGTTACACTATCCATCTTCCTGAATGCACGCGAATCATGGATTCTGACGGCCGAACTGCTAAGGAAGCTCCAAGCAGTGCAGACGAGCTCCTTCAGAGGATGACTCGGCGTGTTCTAGGCAGAGCGTGTCACAGTGATGCAATCCACAGAACTGTATTAGAAACATCAGTCATTTGGAAGACTTACTGGCCATTCAGTGAAGAAAGAAACATGGTAAAGCGGTATGGATCTGTTGACAAGATCAAGCAGGACTCTCTAAGGCCCTCCTCTCATTAACGGCGCAGGGGTAAAGGAGACAGCGCAGACAGGCAGAGACTGGTGGACAGACAGCTCTGTGAGTGGAACGGGAAGAGCTTTGCCCCAAGCACCTGCCGACAGCAATACTCTCAGAAGGGAAGACAACTGGTGCCACCTTCATCACTGCTAGTGCCCTCCTGGCCTTGTTGAGCCCCGGTGTCACGTTCCGTAATTACTCCACGCCCAAAATCACCTCCCCGGCGGGTGAGAAAGGGCACTTGCCCCCCCCCCCCCCACTTCCACCTCCCCTTCTGGGAAAAAATATCCAGACCGACCTTACCCTTTGTTCCCAAATCACTCCTCTCGTTTAAGATTATCAGTGGCTAAGATGACAAAGCATATCAAAGAACATTGAATATTGCACCTGAATAGAGGGCGGTGAGCGAGTGATTTTAGACCTGAGCCAGACCTCCCCCCCCCCCCCCCCACACACACACACACAACACACACACACCTGCCTTATGGGTACGTTCAACACAACAGAAGGACTCTTCTTCCTCTTATTTGGTTCGATATGATGTTCTCATGTATAAGTATGCTTCATCTCTGCCATGTTATTTACGGTTTTTCTTTTGTTCATGGTCCTTCAATTTATATACTGATTACGATCCTCCCATTTATATACTGATTACGATATGATGTGTACATCATTGGAAAGGATATTTTGAGATATGGGACAGAAGCTCTCTCTCTCTCTCTCCCTCTCCTCTCTCTCTCTCTCTCTCTTCTCTCTCTCTCTCTCTCTCTTCTCTCTCTCTCCTTCTCTCTCTTCTCTCTCTCTCTCTCTCTCCATTCTTTTTTTGATATCCCTCTCTCTTCCTCTTTCTTGTACTCCTCTCTCTTTTTGAGATATAGACAGAAGCTCTCTATCTATCTTTTCTTCTTCTTCTTTCTTCTTCTTCTCTCTTCTCTTCTCCTCTTCTCTCTCTCCTCTCTCTCTCTCTCTCTCTCTCTCTCCTCTCTCTGTTCCTCTCCTCCCTCCACTTCTTCTCTCCTCTTTGTCTCCCGTTCTTCCGTTCCCTTTTTTCTAACCCATCCTCTCCCTCTCTTTTCCTCCGTCTTGTCCTCCACCTCCTCCTCCCCTCTGTCTCTCCCATTTCCCCTTCGAACTCCCTCTTCTCTTTCCAACCTTTCTCTCTCTCTAACATCTCCAATCTTCCTCAAGTCTCTCTCTCTCTCCTCTCCTCTCTCTCCCTCTCTCTCTCTCTCTTCTCTCTGAGATATAGACTCTCTTCTCTCTTCTCTTCTTCTTCTCTAGCTCCTCCTCCCCTCCCCTCCTCTATCCTCCTCCTTCTTCTCCTCCTCCCCTCCTCCCTCTCCTCCTCCTCCTCTTCTTCCTCCTCTCATCTGCTCTCCTCCCCTCCTCCTCCCCTCCTTCTCCTTCTTCTTCTCCCGTTTCTCTTCTTCTTCTTCTTTCTTCTCTCTCTCTCTCTTCCCCTCCCGCTGTCCTTTCCTCCTCCCCTCTTTGTCTCCCGTTCTTTCCGTTCCCTTTTTTCTAAATCCCCTCTCTTTCCTCCCTCTTGTCTCCTCTCCTCCCCTCTCTCTCCTATCTGGTCCTTTCTCTTTTTCCACCTTTCTCTCTCTCTAACATATTACCATGTTCTCTCTCTCTCTCTCTCTCTCTCTCTCTCTCTCTCCCTTCTCCCCCCCCTCATCTCTTTCCTCCTTCATGCCCGCCCCTTCCTTGCTAACAAACCGCCCTTCTACCCATCATTGGGTCTTTCCAGCTAGTTCAGACATTTTGGGGGCTCACTGGGACTTGATTAGGAAAAGATTAAAAACAAACAGCCCCCTTCTACCCATCGTTGGGTCTTTCCAGCTGGTTCAGACATTTTGGAGGCTCACTGGACTTGATTAGGAAAAGATTTTTGAACAAACCACCCTCCCTACCCCCATCGTTGGTCTTTCCAGCTAATTCAGACATTTTGGAGGCTCACTGGACTTGATTAGGAAAAGATTGATAACAAACCGCCCCCATACTCATCGATGGGTCTTTACAACTAGTTCAGACATTTTGGAGGCTCACTGGACTTGATAAGGAAAGAGAGAGGATTTTGAACAAACCACCCTCCCTACCCAT
>JADBJO010000265.1:807500-810000 GCA_016801955.1 Conus betulinus | reverse complement strand
AGAGACGAAAATGAAACAAAAAGGATGAGTAATATTTCTAAAGATGAAAGGTGGAAGAGAAAGTAAAGAACAGACTAGATATAGTGATAAGGATAACAATGAAAACGAACGTATAGAAAAGACGGATACAATGGTAACGATGAAACAGGCTGCAAAGAAAAAGAGAACAAATCCAAAAATAATGGTAAAAAATGAGAATACATAGGACGGAAAAGAAAGAATCGGAAATACAAGCAAAGTTGGGTTGATATTTAGGACGGCAAAAACAAGAACTAGAAATACTGGTAAAAGTGTTTAAACAAGTCAAATAAGTTAGTAAAGATAAATGATAAATAGGACAAGATGAAAGGACTGGAAATACTGTTAAAAGGTGACTAACATAGAGAACAGTAAAGACAGAATTTAAAGTACTGGTAAAAAATGAATGACAAATACAGCGGTAACAAAAAATTAGGAATATTGGTAAAGAATGGAATAGTAACACTGGTAAAGTTAAAGGAAGTATAGGAAAGTAAAGAAAGAACCAGATACACTGGCAAAGGTGAAAGGCTTATAAGGTGGTAAAGAAAAGCACAAGAAATAATGGTGAAGATGAATTTACATTTGGGACGACAAAAGAATAAATAGGAAAACTGGTGGGGTGAATAATTCATAGGACGGCAAAACAAAACCTAGAAATGCTCGTGAAGATGAATAATACATAAGGCAGTAAAGAAAGTACTAGAAATACTGGTACAGGTGGATCGCATACAGGACGGTAAAGAAAATAATTCAAAGTACTGGTAAGGTGAATGATATATAAGACAGTAGAAAAAATAATTAGAAATACTGTTAAAGATGAGTCAGAGATGAGACAGTAAATATATAGGAGTAGAAATACATAGAAAGGTAAAGGATACCTAGAAAGGTAAAAGTAAGAGCAAGAAATGACAGTAAAGTTGAAAGATGTAAAGGAAAGTAAGCAAAGAATTAGCAATACTTGTAAAAGATATGTAGAAGCAGAGAAAGAACTGGAAGCACTGTACAGGATGAAGGATATCAGAGGGATGATCAGACACAACGTAAAGATGAAGGATACAAAAGGTGAAAAAAAGGGTTAGAAAAAAATATACAGATGAAGGACAGAGAGAAAAAACATGAAAAAAAAAGGACTAAACATCCTGGTTAAGACGGAGAAACTTTTAGAACTTTTTACAAAGTGATTTCCTATGGCCCTGAAGAAATGATAAGGTGTTAAGCTTAAGTTTTGTGCAATGTTTTTTGTCGTGCTACATTAAGTTGCAATTAAATTGATTATTTACAAAGTGTTTTACTTCGTGTTATTAAGATCAGGCTCTGACAAACCAAACAGACTATCCACAGTCAACATGCAAATAAACATAAGGGAAGGTGCAAAACAACGCTTATTTAATGCAGAGTAGGACACAAATCTTGTATGCTGTCATTTTACATTTCCAAATTGACGCTAGGCTCTGATAAATTTGAGAGTTGTTGTTCTTTGTTGTTTCACATTTCCATGTTGAGGTACATTTAAGATTATGTCCACGATCCCTTCACACCGGCACATACGGTATAGTCCTAGAAAATTCAATGTCCTTTTATATAACTGCGATTGGATGACGTTCTTTGATAAATTCAAGACTTAGTTTAATGTCTTTTACATAACTTTGTTTAAATGATGTTTTTGTAAAACACATCTAGGACTTTGTCTCATGCCCTTTGTCCTTTACAAAATTAGGTTGAATCAAAGCTCATTTAAAAAATTCAAGGCAGTGTCCATCGCCCTTTTCACTGTCATGTTAAGATGTTGTTCTGTCGTGAATTTAGGACTTTGTTGTAATGTCCTCTGTCTTTCATATAATGTGTTCTTTGTCCTTGACGTTAAGATCATGCTTTCTGAGAAATTCAGGCCTTTGTCCCATGGAATTTAATCTCTTTGTTGAAATGGTGCTCAATGAAAAAAATTCAATGTTTTTAACCAAAGCCCTTTACATAGCTGTAATAAAGCAATGACCTTTTTGATAAATGGAATACTGGTTCAAATTTTACAGAGCTGTGATAAAGCGAAGCACTAAGATAAATCAAAATCTTTGTACATTGTCCTTTTACATAAACGAAACAAAGTAATACACAACTCAGTCTTGGAAAGAAAGAGGCGCTCGCCCAATGAACAAGCCTGTCGTTCAAGTTTTCGTTCCGTGATGCAACGGGAAAAGGACACTTTCTCGTCAACAATATAAAGGAATTTGAATGCTATTTCAACACACACGCGTTCAGTTTGCACAGGATAAATCTGGACGTGATATTTACAAGTAGGATGAGGATGGAGAGCGTGATTTGCCGTGGAGAAGGTCGGACAGAGGAAAGCATCAGAAGCCTCCATGTTTCGCTGTCTTAAAGGATCGCCGTGGCCGATCTGACTGACAGCCAGCCGGCAATGTAGCAGAGAGATATTGATCATCTCTGATACAAAAGTGAGCTCTGGTCAGCGTGCATAGTC
>JADBJO010000265.1:797500-802500 GCA_016801955.1 Conus betulinus | reverse complement strand
CACAATCCCAGTGCATGTGATAAGGGAAAGGAGAATATACAGTGTGTTGCACAAACCCGTGTATGTTATGAAAAGAGGAGAAGAAACTGTGTGGCACAAACCTATGTTCGCGATGAGGAAAAGGAGAATAAACAATGTGTTACACAAACCCGTGCAAATGAAAAAGGAAAGGAGAATTAACAGTGTGTTGCACAAATCCCTGTTTGTTTTAAGGGAAAACAGAATGAACATTGTGTTGCACGAACCCGTGCATATGAAAAGGGAAAGAAGAATAAATGGTGGGTTTGACAAACCCGTGCATGTGGTGAGGGAAAGGAGAATAAAAACAGTTGTGTTGCACAAACCCGTGCTTGTAATATAAAGAAAGGAGAATAAATTATGTCGCACAAACTCATGCATGAGACGAGAAGAAAGGAGAATACAGCAGTGTGTTGTATAAATCCGTGGATATGACAACAAACAGGGCAATAAACAGTGGGACAAACACAACCCTTGCTTGGTATAAGGACAAGGGAAACAAACAGCGCGTCGCAGAAACCCAAGAAGGACCCCTGGTCACATGATCACAGCATTGCCTGCGTAACTAACGGTCGTCAATAAACAGTAAACAAGTAGGGTAACTCTTGCTCCCCATGAGAAAACCTAACACAGAGTAACTTTTATACAAGTAGATCTGCCTTCAAGAGAGATTACGGTGGTTCTCTCATGCAGCTAGTGAAGAGTTTTCATATCTATAATATATTTTCTTAATTTTATGTTACCATTTTCTTAATCTTCAACCCCCCCCCCCCCCCCCCCCCCCCCCCCAAGTTCAAATCTTTGCCAAGTCATTACTTTGATGATGGAGGGGTTGTTAGCCCGCGCTTGTTTTTCCCCCCACTATTAGATTGTTCGTTTTTGTATTTGTCTGACTTTATTCAAGTTTAAAAGGCTGTGCCAGTCTTCAATAAAAGCTAATGTGTGTTAGGTTTTTCTCATGGGAGCAAGAGTTACCCTACTTGTTTACTGTTTATTGTTTACTGTTCCCTCCCTCATTTTATTTTCAACTTTTTAACGGTCGTCAGTTTAAACACTCGTGTGGTTGGATATTTTTGGCTCGAAAACCCTCTCTGTCCAGTGAATGCGAAAGGCGATGGAAGGAGATGGATAGGCTCCGCCTCCCAACGTGCCGTGCCCTTGACACGGGTGTAACTCTGACAGTTTACTGCCCATACGACCAAGAGGCCATGGGACCTTGAACCTTTTAACCTGCACCCACAAATCTATGCGTGCAATAAGGGAAAGGGGAATAAACGGTCTGTTAGACTAACTCGTGCATTTGGAAAGGAAAGAGAAATGAACAGTATGTTACACAAACGCGAGAACGTATGGAGGGAAAGGGATTTGAACAGTATGTTAAACAAACCTATGCATGTGGAAAGAGTAAGGCCAATGGCGCGATAATCAAACCCAGTGTAGATAACAACAGAAAGGGAAAAAATCTGTTTCACAAATCGATGCAAATCATACAAGAAACGCGCAAAAGAACTGTTACACAAACATATATATGTATGTAATTAGTGAAATCCGCGTGGATGATAAAATAAGAGAGAGAGAGAGAGATAGAGAGAGAGAGAGAGAGAGAGAGAGAGAGAGAGAGAGAGAGGGATGAGCAGAAAGAGAGGCAGAGGAGAGAGAAAACGGTTCAGTAGAGAGAGAGAGAGATAGATAGATAGATAGAGAGAGAGAGAGAGAGAGAGAGAGAGAGAGAGAGAGAGAGAGAGAGAGAGAGAGACGATGGCAGAAACAGAGGCAGACAGAGAGAAACAGTTTAGTACACAAAACGATGCAGGTTGTAAACGAAAGGAAAATACGCAGTATCTTGCACAAACCCATGCAGATAACAATGGTAAAGGGAATCGAACAGTCTGTTGCCCAAAGCAGTATATATGATCAGGAAAACGGTAAAGGGGAAAGGCACTCAGAGTGAAGAGGGGACGGTTGAAGTGTGGAGAGATATCATTGCATTGTCCAGTGTGGTATTGTACCGCACCGAACTGTCTCCATGGTATTTAGTCAGCAGTAGGAGAATGTTTGGCGGAGCCTGTCTCCTTTCCGATTGTCTAAAGGCATCTCACCATGACTCCCTCTCCGTGGCCATTCTGCAGGGCGCAGTGGACGGTGGACGATCCACAAGCAGGCTGAAGAAGTTCTGGACGGAGAATATAACAGTCTGGTTTGGGTACAACAGATTCACTATGTGCAGAGAGTTGTGGAGATCCCTAGTTGCCCAGGCATCCTTCAGGCATCACTACGACCTACCCCTGATGAACAGTGACATAAATACTGACCAGCAGCCGTGGTGCAGTGGTTAACTTTACGGATTCGCAACCTGGGAAGTCTGTAGGTTCGAGTCCCAAGAGAAGCACTTATTGGTTGGGTATTTCCATCCCGACTGACTCCTATTCAGAGTTCAGTGTGCTACAGGCTCCTATAGGAAGACTGGAACCGCACAGCTCAGTTTCATCTATGAAGTGGATGTGATTCTGAAAATATTATTCAAATTTTCTGACCAACGCTGCAAGTATCTGCGTCTCTCGGGCCTGGTCGACGCCAGGATATGTTATGAAAGGAAGCCTAGAGTAAAGCCCTGTGATAAAGACTCAGACCAGTGTGGAACTCCATCGCACCATCTCCATCCTTATTGATCCACAGAATAATAAGTCTCAAGTTCTGTAGCTTTCCTGGCCTGTTCTCGTGGTGACTTCATTTTGGATTTCCTTTCCACGTCCACTGGCGTGGTCAATTGGTGTGTCGAAGTCTCCGGTATCGGTGGGTGAGTAGATCACACTGTCAATGGACCGACACAGTGGCCACTAACTCATGTTGGCCCCACGACGAATCAGTTATTGTCGTCAGTGTTGGGTTTAGTAGGTAGTGTCTTGTGCATGTGAGATCAAAGGAGAAACCCTGAACACTGGGAACGCAGTGATTTAGGAGCAGTGCTGTGCCTCCTCTGGTGGGTTGTGTGAAGACGACTTGATTCTGGTCGGCACCGTTACACTGCAGGATTGGGGCTGCGACAAGATAAATCTGGGTGTGGCTGGGTGTGGGGAGCCAGAAAGAGCAGTGTTTGGGGAAAATGCTGCAGAGGGGAAATGGGAAACGAGACAGAAAGAAATGTCTTTTGTTTTGTCCCTAAGAAGTGTACAACACCAATTGTTTGTTGTTTGTTTTGTGTGTGTGTGTGTGTTCCTTTGTCTTCTTGTAATTTTGCAGAAAATATACAAGGGGATCTTATGGACTTCTGCAAGAAACAAAGTGCTGTGGGTTCCTTTACGGCACACCCAGATGCATGCTCTACACAGGACCTCAGTTTATTTAGTCAACCGAAGGACTAGCACTCCGCCGACCGCCGTATAAGCTCTGGTGGTGGTGAGGAGAGAGAGAGAGAGAGAGAGAGAGAGAGAGAGAGAGAGAGAGAGAGAGAGAGAGAGAGAGAGAGAGAGAGAGACTCGACCCACCAGCCTGTGAATTCCTGATTTCCCAGGTGAGTGCCATGTCCACCAGGGACACCACCACTGTACTGGGACAGTAGAGAGAGGGGTGAGGGGGATGATGGGGACGGCTTCGGAAGGGATTTGGGGGGGTGGGGGGGTGGAGGGGGACCGGAGGGGAAGGCGGTTTTCTACAGGAGAGCAACATAAAGTGTCCAATTGCCGCGGGCACACTCGGTACATTCTCAGCAGTATTCCTTTCACTTCCCGTGACCATGCATTGAGTGGCTCAACAACCAGCTCTTACGGGAGGTAGCTGGGGTCAAAAGGTTTGCCCCTGCCTGAACACCAGAGAGTGACAGCAGCTGAGCTTTAGGCACCCCCTCCTCCTTCTCGACTACCACCCCCCCCCCCCCCCCCCCCCCCCCCCTTTTTTTTTTTCTCTTTTTGAACAGGCCTTCTGGTTTTCCACTTTGACTTGTTCATGATTCCTACTCACTGCTCAACCCCGATTAACTTCCTTTTGTCTCTGAGCTCTGTTCATTCCTCTTCTTCTTTTTATTGTCAGTCCCCATATAAGATCTGTCTATGTCACCCACTAACTCTAAGCCTGATGACAACTCTATGAGCAGAAAGCTTGCTTGGTTTCGTTCCTGTTCCCCCGATCACCAAACTCAAACCAGGGTGAGTGTACTCTTCCACCATTTTCTTCTCCTTTGTTGACAAAAAGGAGATTATCTTCAGAGAACTCTTACATACAGAACGCTATTTATAAGTAAATTATGCTGTTGAGTCCAGTGCGAAATACTGGAAAATCCAAAAATGATTTTTTGAGAGCTTTTGACTGCGTTCTGAAATATAATGTAACGTAATCGTCCTCTTTAATGTAGTTTTATTTCCCTTTCATTTCCTTTTTTAAAAGCAGAATGAATATGATATTCTGGATCTTCTAACCGTGTTAGAAATTTTAAATGAAATTAATAGCGAACCGCCTAAGAAAACGTAGACAAACGAATCAGAAGACAAAACACGACGCGTTTCGACCTGGTTGATTCAACGCCCATCTTGAGCTGAAGTGAATGAAGAGAAGTGATTGCTCGTTCATTTTCGTTGTCCTGAGTGTTTTGTATCTTGCCTGAAGAAGACCTAAGAGGTCGAAAAGCGTCGTGTTTTGTCTGTGATTCGTTTGTCTACGTTTTCTTGGCGGTTCGCTATTAATTTCATTTAAAAATTTGTTTGGATTTCCGCCTGCAGTCGCCTCACTTTGCAACTAGATGTAACTCTGTCAGGTTTTGTCTTGTGTAAATAGAATGAATTCATCTCCCAGTCGAAAAGAAAACTCGACAAACGACAGCTATGTGCACTTGGCACTAAACGCACACGTACAAGGACGCGCCGGACGAATGGAACACAAACATGGCAGAACGGAGGTTCTGCGTTTCGACTTTGAGAGCTTCTACAGAATCATCACACAACAGCGACAAACAAACAAACAACAACAACAAAAAAAAAAAGAGAAAAAAG
>JADBJO010000265.1:757500-770000 GCA_016801955.1 Conus betulinus | reverse complement strand
CAAGCTGCGGCATAGAGACGTTCGTCTTGGCAAAGACTTGGTAAGTTGGTCAGGTTGGGTCGAGGTTGGTGTTTGTCTTGGCAAAGACTTGGTAAGTTGGTCAGGTTGGGTCGAGGTGGTGTTTGTCTTGGCAAAGACTTGGTAAGTTGGTCAGGTTGGGTCGAGGTTGGTGTTTGTCTTGGCAAAGACTTGGTAAGTTGGTCAGGTTGGGTCGAGGTTGGTGTTTGTCTTGGCAAAGACTTGGTAAGTTGTCAGGTTGGGTCGAGGTTGGTGTTTGTCTTGGCAAAGACTTGGTAAGTTGGCAGGTTGGGTCGAGGTTGGTGTTTGTCTTGGCAAAGACTTGGTAAGTTGGTCAGGTTGGGGTCGAGGTTGGTGTTTGTCTTGGCAAAGACTTGGTAAGTTGGTCAGGTTGGGTCGAGGTTGGTGTTTGTCTTGGCAAAGACTTGGTAAGTTGGTCAGGTTGGGTCGAGGTTGGTGTTTGTCTTGGCAAAGACTTGGTAAGTTGGTCAGGTTGGGTCGAGGTTGGTGTTTGCGGTCGGACGGAGGGACCCGGGGTAGGAGGTGTCGTCAGGCAGGAGCCTGGGTGAAGGTGATGTCGTTAGGACCGCCGAGCGGTCGTCTGAAGGTTGTAGTTCCGTTGCGGTTGATGTTGTTGGTGTCGTCGTACTCGTGGCGGTTCCTCCAAAGCCGTCGTCAGAGCTACCGGCGGCTGTCTTCATGCTGAGTGGCGACGGTCCTGTGCCGCATGAGGCCGACTTGAGAGACATACGGGACACAAATCGCCGAGCCGCTGCTCGTAGGTCCATTCCCGCTCTGCGCCCATGAGGGACGTTCCCCCCACCCCCCCCCCCACCCTCCACCACCACCACCAAAAGAGAGGGCCCTGCGGACGTGCAGGCCTCTGGGTAGTTCGCAGAGTGGCAGTGCCTCGTCGCCAAAGCAGTGCTGACCGCATTCACAGTCTCTTTCAATACTTTGTCATGTCTCTGTGTGTTCTTTCCCTTTGTTAGTGCGGCATTGTATGAGCTCATAACATCGTGCGTTTGTCCTGACGGATCGGACACAAAGTATCGTCTGAACGCGCTCCCCCCCCCCCCCTTCCGCCATCCCACCCCTCCCATTTCACCTGGTTTGAATTTGAGAGCAGGAGGTCATGTATAGATTTTAGGATGAAGCTCATCCCAAGAGATGCCGTAAAATGTCATATTTCATTTCAGTTGAGACGTCTTTGATGTGTGTTTTTTTCCCACGTTAGGAGTTGTCCTTTTGGCATGAATGGACTTCTTGATTCTCTTTGCGTCATTTTCTTTCTTTAAACTCGTGTATTACCACGTCTGTCCTTGTTTTCTGTTTCGCCTTTGACCACCCTTTCAACCCGCTTATCTTTAGTAAAAACATCTTATTCAGCCATTCGTCAGGGCCTAAAGGTCAAAAGAATGCCATCTCTCTCTCTCTCTCTCTCTCTCTCTCTCTCTCTCTCTCTCTCTCTCTCTCTCTCTCTCTCTCTCTCTCTCTCACACACACACACACACACACACACACACACACACACACACACACACACACACACAGACACACAGAGTCTGTCTGTCTGTCTGTCTGTCTGTCTCTCTCTCTCTCTCTCTCTCTCTCTCTCTCTCTCTCTCTCTCTCTCTCTCTCTCTCTCTCTCTCATAGCTTATCTTTAATGTATGACTGCACAAATGTCGTGACGTTTTGCCTGAAATCTAAGACGAAGTATGTGCAGCCGTCGACAAAAAGAACATGCACACTGCAAGGCGTGGCTCCACACAGATTGTAGGAGCTATATCAACACCAGTCTGCAGGGCTGGGCCACGGAATAGCACACATGTGAAAGAAGCGTATCCCAGGTTTCAGGTTCAAATCTCCCATGGGGGCACGTACTCCTGTAAAAGTGCTTAAATACAATATCACGAAAATGGCTTGCGACACCAGCCGCCGTAGCGAAGCAGTAAGCGTCGCTGACTTCCGGCTGATAGGTCGTGGGTTCCATTCCCATTTGAGTCATTTATTTTTGGGATTTTTCTTTCCCGGTCGATTCCTACTCAGTGTTGAGTTTGGTATGGTTTCAATTCGGAAGACTGGGACCACACAGTCGAGTTTCATCCACTAAATAGATGCGTCTCTGAGAATGTTGCTCAAATGTCCTGGACAAACACTGCAGGTGTCTGTATATCTCTCGAGCCTGGTTGACACGGATATATATGATGACAGTTAGCGTAGAATAAGATCCGTCATGCAGTGTCAGCCCAGAGAGGTGATCCCATAGTGTCGTCTTCATCATGCTCCTCCTCATCGATCAGTATGGATTTCTCTTCACATCTGTTCCCTCGGCGAATTTCGTGTCCAGGTCCCTGGTATCAACAAATTCACTGGGACTTGAGTTGGACGGATGTAGTGACACTTTCCGAGAGGAGAGCTCACGCACGCTGTCACCGTCACTTAGCAATGATTGTCGCCAGTAGGGAAGCTTAGTAGGTAGTGCCCTGCGTGTGTTCGTCAGAACAGGCACCACTCCAATCCACGGAAGAGAGTCGGCAGCATTGCAGTGTCTCTTCTGGTGGGTTGCCCCATCGCAACTTGACATTGACTGCTCCCTGTGGATCCAGCCACGCTGTGGATGTGGACGGGCAGCCGAAAGGAGAGGTGTGGACGCAGCGCCATTAAAGTGGCATGTCAAATGGGACCAATAAAAAGAACAACAACAAAAAGAAGTTAGAACCCCCCCCCCCTCCATCTTTCTTTCCTCGTTCCCCACATTACCCTTCCTCCTTCCCCCCCACCACCCCCACCCCCTCCTTACCAGCCGTCTTCGCGCCCCCTTCCCCCCCATGCCCCCCCCCCCCCTCCCCTCCACCACTCCTGTGTGTTGCATGTAAGGAATGGAATAAAATGTAATTGAACCCAACACGGTACAAAGCAAGGCAGCAGACACAAAACACACGATTGAAGCACAACACTGTGCCGCACCATACAATGCAACGCAACCAAATACAGCCAAAAGAAAAATGTAACACAAAACAATATGGCGTTATAGAATTCAACACAGAGCATTGTAATGAATTGTCCGGAGGCAGTGGCAATGATGTTGAGTGATGGAGAGGAGGCGTGTGTGAGTGTGTGTGTGTGTGTGTGTGTGTGTGTGTGTGTGTGTGTGTGTGTGTGTGTGTGTGTGTGTGTGTGTGTGTGTGTGTGTGTGAGAGAGAGAGAGAGAGAGAGAGAGAGAGAGAGAGAGAGAGAGGGATGCATATGTGTAGGGAATAGGCCCTCTCATTTTTGTCCAGTACCTGAAAACTGTCAAATTTATTAGTGCTCTACAGAACTGATATTCGTTGACTCCTCCTCCCTCCTCCTCCTCCACCACCTCCTTCTCCTCCTCCTCCTCCTCCTCCTCCTCCTACCCTTTCTTCCTCTTCTTCTTCTTCTCCTCCTACTCCTCTTCACCTCCTCGTCCTCTCCTCGTCGTCCTTCTCTTTCTCCTTCTTCTTGCTTCTTCTTCTTCTTCTTCTTCTTGCTTCTTCTTCTTCTTCTTGTTCTTGTTCTTCTTCTTCTTCTTCTTCTTCTTCTTCTTCTCCACCGCATCCTCCTCTTCCTCCTCATCCTACGCCTCCTCCTGAAATGCATGAAGAGTTATTGGATCATGGCACTGAAGAACAGTTCACCAGATTTCTGCAGCTCTCCAGTTCTTTCGGTTGCGTGCCAATGTCTGGCTCTCTGCGAAAGGTTTCCCTGTCTGCAGCTCTCCAGTTCTTTCGGTTGCGTGCCAATGTCTGGCTCTCTGCGAAAGGTTTCCCTGTCTGCAGCTCGCCAGCTCTGTCGGTTGCGTGCCAATGCCTGGCTCTCTGCGAAAGATTTCCCTGTCCATTCTGCTATGCTGTCGGTCCTTCGTGCATTTTCTTTTGTCTTCCACTCCGTCTCCATTCTTCACCAGTTCTCTGTAGGATTGTTTTACCCGAGAGCAGTGGGTCTTCTTGTATGGCAATACCAACGCCGTTTTTCTGGAGAGGACATCGCCTTCATAATGCTGGCCTGGATAGAAGTCGATGTCACCATCACGTCGCACGTACGTCAACCATCGTTAGAGGGTTAAAAGTTCAAGGCCGTACGGGCACTGTTAGAACGGCTAGAGCTTCAACATAATTATTGAAGGCACAGCAGTATGAAATGCAGGGCCCACCGCTCTCTTTCCGCCGCCATAAGCTTCCCTGAACTGAATCAGGTACCCGTTGACGGCTAGATGGACTGGGAGGACGGTAGAGAAATCCAACTCCATGAGCTGGCGATCCTCATCTCCATGGTCGAAGGCCTGTGCGGACTCCTTTAACCTTTGCTTTGGGTTTGAGAATGCCTTTAAAAAAAAAAAAAAATTAACTGTATTACAAACTAATTATCTTTTTCTTACATGTTTAGGACTGTAGTAACTGCATTAGGTGTAGATTTTTTTCTCAAGACGTTTACAATCTTAAGTATTAAACCATTTTTTTTTTTGTTTACTTAATGTTCACATGGTTAAGTGTACATTATCCTTAAGAAGTTTGTACTGCAGATTATTTATAAGACTGTTTCAGCGACAAGTTACCGATATATGTTTAGTTATAGTGACTACATTATGCACACAATACCCTGAAAATGTTTCGACTATTGTGACTGTATTAAGTACAGATTATTTAAAGAAATTTAGAATGTAGCAACTGTATGATCTGCACATAATACTTAAGAGACTTTGACTTTCATAACTGTATGAAATGCAAATTGTCCGTGAGACAACGATAGGGTGTATATTTGGACTGTGTTGAATGTTTACCCACACATCCTAGAATAAAACCGGCTGGTGTTGACTGCTGTTCAGTGGTTCAGTCAAACGCTCTCCATTCCATGGCATGCAGACAGACATCTGTCAATTCCGCTGCTGCCAGAGTGAAACTGAAACCGTCGGTCATCCACTCTGAGACCGATTTCACAGTAATAACAGCCATCAAGTTTACGTTTAACATCCAGATCCATCCACGGTCAAAAAGCAGACTGAGATAACATCCCAGTGAATTGTCACGTAACAAAAAAAGGTCCTCGTGGTCTTTCTTTTTTCCCCCCTTGTCTGAGTCATCTTTGGTCTTCATCTTCTTGTGGGGTTTATTCAATACTTGCGTCATAAAAGACATATTCTTTCACTTACGTTTCTTCAAGGGATCGATTGCGGGAGCCTGATCCAATGCTATCCTAGCTCAGACCAGCCAAGAAGACAAATCAATGAATGATTTTTTTTTCCCCAGTTTTTCTTCATTACTCTCTCCCAAACCTCTGAATTTTCCTGTCTGTTCAGATTGTACGCACACCCTCATTATTTCATCTAAATCGTCGTTCCTGCCACAGATTTTGTCTATAGATCTAAATTTATCAAAATGTGATGGATTCCAACTGCATTAGAGTTTCTGGACGTTTGTTATGTCAGTTCATGAAGCAAGCGCCCCAAAACCAAAATGATGATTGTCTTCATGAGAGAGAGAGTGTGCCAGCAACGATAATCCAAAGGGATATTAGAGACCTGTCTTGCACCACTCTACTACCATCAGAATACAACATGATGAGAGGAGCAGTGGAAATGGCGTTTTTTATTATTGTGTGTGTGTGTGTGTGTGTGTGTGTGTGTGTGTGTGTGTGTGTGTGTGTGTGTGTGTGTGTGTGTGTGTGCATGGAGCACTAGCAGGTTTTGAACTCAGTGCCTGACTTCAAACAGCCGTTGCTCGACCACTAAGCCAGCCAGCCCTTCAGGAGAAGCATCAAGCTCTGTGTGTGTGTGGGGGGGGGGGGGGGGGGGGGGGGGGGGGGCAGGGGGGGGGGGGGGTCTGACATGCTGGGACAGGAAACACAATAGGCGAACACAGTATTAGAAGAGGAGCTGAGACAAAGCGTGAGATAAAACTGAATGACACTCACACTGAGGCGGAGAGAGAGAGAGAGAGAGAGAGAGAGAGAGAGAGAGAGAAGAGAGAGAGAGAGAGAGAGAGAGAGAGACACACACACAGACACACACACACAGACACACACACACACACACACACACACACACACCACACACACACACACACACACTCACACACAGAGAGGGAGAGGGAGACAGAGATGGGCAAAAAACTTCTGTATTTTCTGTGATGATGCAGAGAAACATGTATATGCTTTTCTTTTAATCGAGTTGTCGCCTCCGCAGGAACTACATTAGTGACCGACGTGAGTGTGTGTGTGTGTGTGTGTGTGTGTGTGTGTGTGTGTGTGTGTGTGTGTGTGTGTGTGTGTGTGTGAGAGAGAGAGAGAGAGAGAGAGAGAGAGAGAGAGAGAGAGAGAGAGTGAGTGTGTGTGTGGTGTGTGTGTGTGTGTGTGTGTGTGTGTGTGTGTGTGTGTGTGTGTGTGTGTGATTGCTCACGCGAAATGTCAAACTGCTGGAATAAACATTGTCGCTAAAGAATGAAACCGAAAAAAAAAAAAGTTCTAGATGCGTAGATCACACACCCGCGCTCTTTCTCTGCGTAATTGAAAAATATGTATGTTATTTTATTATCTTATTGCTGTTTCCTTTCTTCCCCCTATTTTTTAACATCTGTTCTCCATTGTCTGGGCATTCTTGGGATGCCATTGGATGAGGGTTATTTCCCATGGGGGTGGGAGTACCACTGAATTACTGGTGGAATGCCTCTGTTCGACAACACTGATCGAGGGATGCCAGAGCCGGTGTTACTGGTGATAGTTCACCCAGGATTCAACCCCAAAATGCAAAATCGTTGACATCACAAAAAGAGGATTCGGTGATATTCCTGTGGTGCGCTGTAAGGTAAGCGTTTTAGATGTTAGGTTTCATCCTTTCTTGTCTGCAACTCTCTGCTTCTGCTCTCTTCTCCCTTCCTTTAGTTTTTTCATCTCTTCCTCATCACTCCTCTTTTTTTTTTCTTCTTCTTCTTTCTAGTCAAATTATTTTCTTAAGGACAAAAGAGTTCTTAGCCATGCTTGGTTATCTAGAGTTCTTAGCTATGCTTGGTTATCTCCCTTATAGCGCGTGTTTCTAGATATTTCATCAGTTTCATACCCCACAAAGCATGTGCTGGTATTGACTGCATAGCCTTACATAATTTTTTGTGACCATTTTTCGACTATCTGTAGGACGAGAAGATAGACGAGACCCCAAAACATACCTTGGTCCGCAGGATATTTAGTCTGCGTGCAAAGTAAAATGTTCATATTGTTAAATACAAATTATCCCTAGGAAGTTTATACCGTGTATTGGCTTTGTTGAGTGTAGATTATCTCTAAGATGTCATGATTGCAGTGACTGTACTGTGTATCAAATATCCAAAAGACGTTGTGACTTAATCATAAACAAATTATCAAGACGGTCGTGTGTGTGTCACATACGAACTATCCTTCCTGGTTTGAATTATAACGACTGTTTCAACAACAGTTTGTCCGTATGTTCAGACTATAGTGATTAACAATGTACATACCTTATCCTTAGAAGTTTGGACAGTGTTACTGTATTAGTATGATTTATTCCTGAACTGTTTAGGAAGTAATAAGTGTATCAAACGTGCTTAATACTGACGATATTTAGGCTTTCATAATAGTACGAAATAATCTCCTGAAGGCAACCCACAGATTCTGTACTTTAACTGTGCAGGTTGTATTATGTTCAAATCATGCCGGGAATGGAACCCTCTGTCGCTAAATGCCATTCAGCGGTTCAGTCAAACGCTGTCCAGTCCACTGCACGCAGGCAGACGTCTGTCAATTCCGCTGCCGTAGAGCGAAACTGAAACATCGGTCATCCAACTAAGAGACTGATTTCAGAGTAATGACAGCCATCAAGTTGACGTTTACCATCCACACATCCACCTGAGGTCAAAAGGCAGACTGAGATAGCATCCCAGGGAATTGTCACGCGAGCCAAGTCTGCACGCTCTTTCCCTCCCTTCATCTCAACCGTCCTTTCCCCCTTCCTCCTCATATGGCGTTTTTCATCATCACGTCTTAGTCATGATAGACATCATTCTTCACTTGCAGTTCTTCCAGGGATCGGCAACGGGAACCTGGACTGATGCTATAGTAGCTCAGACCATTGAGCTGGGAAAGAAGACAAATCGATGAACGAATTTGACCAGTTTTGCTGTGCTCACTCTCCCAAATATGCATTGTAAGGCACCCTCTCTGTTTCACCCGCATTTCTACAACTGTTTTTGTTTACCTACGTTTATCAAAACTAATTGATGGACTCCAAATGGGTTAGTGTTTCCGGACCCCCATTCGTGTCAGTTGATGAAGCAAGCAGCCCAAACCAGAATGGTGATTGTCGTTTTTAGAGGGTGAATCATCAACGATAATCCTATTGGGTTTTAGAGACCTGTCCTTACTCTACACTGCTACAGAGGGGAGGGGGGGGGGGGAAGGTTGTTAGACATTTTGGCACGGCAAGAGTCAATGGGCGAAGACAGGATTGAAGAGGAGCTGAGGCAAAGAGTGTGAGAACACAGAAAGGCTGTCAGATCTCTCTCTCTCTCTCTCTCTCTCTCTCTCTCTCTCTCTCTCTGTCTCTCTCTCTCTTCTCTCTCTCTCTTCTTTCTTCTTCTTCTTCTTCTTCTGCTTCTTTCTTCTTCTTCTTCTTCTTCTTCTTTCTTCTTCTCTTTTCTCTCTCTCTCTCTCTCTCTCTCTCTCTCTCTCTCTCTCTCTCTCTCTCTCTCTCTCTCTCTCTGTCTGTCTGTCTCTGTCTCTCTCTCTCTGTCTGTCTCTCACTCTCTTTCTGACTGTATGCGTGTGCGTGCGCGCATGCTTGGCGCGAAATATCAAGCTGCTGAAATACACACCAAACTGATAACATTTAAAAAAATCAATTGTTGATACACAGATCAGACACCTGAGTATTTCCTCTTCGTAAATGACAATTTAGATAATTAATTGATTGTCTTTATGCTATTTTCTTTCTCTCTGTTTTGTCCACTGTACTGCATTTCGATGACATTCTTTGGAAGTCTTTGTATCAGGATTTTCTCCCTGTATCAGGATTTTCTCCCTGTATCAGGGTTTTCTCTCTGTATCAGGATCTTCTCTCTCCCTGTATCAGGGTTTTCTCCCTGTATCAGGATTTTCTCCCTGTATCAGGATTTTCTCCCTGTATCAGGGTTTTCTCTCTGTATCAGGATAATCTCCCTGTATCAAGGTTTTCTCTCTGTATCAGGGTTTTCTCCCTGTATGAGGATTTCTTCCACATTGGAGAAAAGACTACTGACTAACAGGTGGCATATCTGTGTTCGGTACCAACGTCGGAGGAATGCCGGTGTCGGTGTAAACTGATGACGCTCCATTCAGGATTCAACCCAGACGCCAGAAAATCGTTGATACCACAAAATGAGAATTCAGTGTATCTCCACACAATGCCATGAAACAAAAGTTTCAGATTATCTTTTCTCATCCTTCCTTACCCCCAGCCCTGTGCCTCCCCTCCCTCCTCTTCTCCCTTATTCTCTCCCGTCTTTCCAATCGCTCCTTTTCCTACCTTTAAATCTTCCTCAAAGCATTTCCAAAAAGGCGAAAGAATTTTTTTTTTCTTATTTTGTGTATCTCCGTTATATCGTGCGGTCCATGATGTTTCCTCTCTTTGCTGCCCACAAAACCACTTGTGTGTGTTAACTGCACGCACGGCTTTGTACAATTTATTGCAGTTGTTCTCCAGTTGTCTTTGCAACACAACAGATAGTCGGGGCCCCAAACCACACTCTGCTCCGCAGGAAACGTAGCCAGTGTGCAAAGTAAAGAGGCAATTAGCAGTAAGTTTACAGATGACGAATCAGTGGGCCATAAGGCGCCAAGTTATTAAGCAATAGGTTGGCCAACAGAGAGCAAAACAATAGGTTACAGACGTTGTTGTTTGTTTTCCGTCGAGACGACGAAGACCATCTGGTCATCCTGGGATCGGGGGTGAGCGCGTAGATGGCTGGTCAGGCCGATCTGCGCCCGGAAACATCTATCACTGTACGGACAGGGGATGGTGGCAGCAGCTGGAGATCTGTTGGCACTGGTCTTCCTGATCATCCTGCGCTGCTCAGCTGCAGCAGTTCTGTTGCTTTCACAGGTCTCTGCACCTTTGTGGATAAGGCAATGAAATCAGGCAATCATTAAGGTAACGAGGCAATAGGTAATAAAGCAGTTGACATAGTTAAGACAAGAGACAGCAGGCCATTAACTAGAGAGATGCTTAGGAAGGCAGCTGGAAATAAGACCAACGATGCAAAAGCTATTAAAAACAAAATATAACTGGTAATAAGGCACTGATCACAAGACAGTAAGTTAGAAAGGAATGATAATGTTGCAGTAAGGAATAAAGCAACGGTAATAAGGCCATAGACGATTAAGGATGAGAAATGAAATGGCAGGTTAAAAAAGCGATAGCACGTAGGACAATGGTTAAAAGAAAAGGCAATGCGTAATAAAGTAGAAGGTAAGAAAAGAAAAAGAAACACCCGAAAGTGCTGGGGAGGACCCAGAGAAGCACTGTTTCCACCTGCCTTTAGAGCAGTCCTGTACCACCCTTCGAGGCCTGCGCTGTGTTGACGATGGGTACAGGCACGCGCAGGACACTCCATTAAGATATCAAGGGACATAACTGCTCCTGAACAGAGGTAAATCAGACTACAGGATGCAACTCATAACAGCCTTAAAGTAGCATCCCCGTGGGTGTATCAGCCCGTATTTCACGACTGCAGATCCCACCGTCGAAAAACACCACCCTCCAGCTGCCGAGCACACCCTACAGACCCAACCACCCCTGCCCACGGACAGATGAAGACAGCGCCACTCCAGACACAGCCACGCTTTCGCCATACGGTCTTACGTGCCCTCAAGAGAGAATCCAAAGTTGTAGTCTTTCCCACTGTCAACAGGACTTTCCCTGTGGTCAGTGGGTCTTTCCTCACCGTCACTGGACCTTTCTCCAGGGTCAGCCTAGTTAAGGCAAAGAAGAAAAAAGAAACACCCCGAAGGTGCTAGGGAGGATAATATGATAACGTGTTGTCGGCAGCAGGTAACTAAGCATAAGCAATAGGTAATTAGATACTAGGCTGTCACTTGTAAGCAATCAGGTGACAGTTCATCAGGAATTAGGTAACAGTAAATGGTAACTGGACGTTAAGTAATCGGGCCATACGGAATCAGGTAACGCGTAATCAGGCAATAGGTAATCAGCCAATAAGGAGTAAGGCAATTTGTTAACAGTTAACATTAGGTAATGGACCAGGAGGCAATGGGTGATTAGGCCCTAGTTATGAGATGATAGATAATGGAATAAATAACAAGTAGGGTAGCTTTTACTCCGATTATGAAATAAATAAACGCCCAACGAATTGCAGAAATGACAACACTGAGCACACAGAACAAACAAGGACACACCCCCCCCCCCCCAAAAAAAAAAAATGTTCAAGCTTGCCCGTATAGCCTGTACTTGACACATCTATACATGCACAGCAACTACAACTTGAAAAATGAACAAACACAAATTATCATGAACTCAAGACTGGCAGAGCCTTTTCGATGTTGAATATAGTCAAACCTTTTCACGGACAAACAGTAACAAGTACAGGTAACCTCTGTTTGATTGGTAAGAAACGAAATCTGAAATCAGGCAGAGAACAGTAAACGGTAAATCATAAACAAGTAGGGTAACTCTAGCTTGAGCCAGAGTTACCCCAACTTGTTTGTTATTTACGCTGTTTACTGTTCCCTGCCTCGTTTAAGGTTTTCTTTCAGGTAATGAAATAACCGGGCAACATTATTTTATTACCTATAACCATCTCTCGCAAAACCATTCTGCTGTTAATAATCTCCCGGTCATTTTCAGATCTTTGCATGATTTTCCTGATATGTTTGGTGGTTACTTTCTTTTTCTTTTTTTCTTTCTGAAAGCTGCGAGTCGCTTTGAACTGGAACAAACAAACGGACCCAGACTTTAACACAAAGAAAACACTTCTCGATCCTCTGTTACGACAACACTTTGAACGACGGTTTCAAGACTTCTCCCTGAGGAGTATTCATGAAATGTGAACACAGCAAAGGCGCTTTATTGATTTCGTCACTATTTGTTTGTTTGTTATTTGTTTGTTTTTTTCTTCAATATAGTTTGTAGAATTCCTGTCCGTTTACAAGAACACTATAAGGGCAAGGGACTACGATATTCAAGCGGACTAATATCGTAAGATTTCATCATCGTTTGATTCTGTTTCTTTGATTACTTGTTTGCTTGTTTGTTTGTTTGTTTGTTTGTTTGTTTTTAAGACAAAGCGATCGGGTTTTGCAATACAAAGGTATCAAATGTCACGTGCAATGCATTCTGTAGGATATGGTCTTATTTGTCGGTGCAATATTCGGTAACTGTGTGTAAAATATATTAGCAGCAGATGAGAACACACACACACACACACACACACACACACACACACACACACACACACA
>JADBJO010000265.1:740000-745000 GCA_016801955.1 Conus betulinus | reverse complement strand
TGTTTAAGTGACCGATTTCAAATATTCAGCAAAAAAAATTAATGAAAATAAATAAAGTCATCTGAAAGTAATGAGGAGCACACAGCTGAAGTGCAAGTCACCCGTTCGTGGATCGTTCTCTGAGATTTTCAGACATCATGATGCACTCCGTGTTCTCTGCTGAACGTCGGATGCTCTTGGCTCTGATCCTGATGACAGTGCATTCTTCTTGATCATAACGCATCGGTAAAAGACGATGATTACATTCTTGTTTGTAACATTTGTAACAGACGTTAATGATTATAGTCTTCTCTGTCATAAGGCGTTTGAAAGAGACCTCGATAATTACATTCTTCTCTTATCATAGGGTATTTTGCAACAGATTTTAATGGCAGTACGTTCTTCTCTTAGTATAAGTCATTCGTAACAGACTTCAATAGATACATTCTTCTCTGATTATAACGCATTTTTGATAGATCTTAACGAAAGTTCATTCTTGTGAAGGGCTAAGATATTGAAAGTTGATGAACAACAGTCACTTGAAACATCAAAATTTTGTAACAAGGATAAACAGACAAAAAATCGAATAAATTGCTTGAAGACTAAGAATCGTAACGAATAAGGTTTTCCCCAAACTAATCAATTTGGAACTGTGAAGAAATCTTTTCTGAAAAGAATTGTCTTTATCTTTGTTATTATCATTATTGTCATTGTGATGATGATGATGATGATGATGATGATGATGATGATGATTAAGAGTGCTTATATAACGCCTATCCTCTGTTAGGGACCAAGCTCTAACGCCTTACAATCCACGCTCTGGTTTACACAACGGGCTGCCTACCTGGATAGAGCACTTCATTCCGTCGTGACCCGCGTCATTCAGCCAATAACAGCCACTCAGTTTTTCTTCCTTCATTCCTTAGATTTTTTTTTAAAAACTGAGAATACATACTTTGGATAATGTGTCATCCATACCAACGGCCAAACTGGCCTTCTCTTCCGAAAGTTAGTGATGGGGATTTGTGTGTGTAAGATATTCGTGTGAGTTCGCATACCGAACCTCAGTTTATAGTTTCATTCGAACTTTCGGGAAATAGTTAGACACAATGTTTATTCACAGGGAAAAATCTGAAGTAACGAGGGCCTTTGGTGGAGATTCGAACTTGCATCTCCAGGATTACCAGGATAACGAGTCCGCTGTTCCATCAAAGAACTATTTCGCACACCTCCCCCCCTCCTCCCCTCCCCTGTTGCTAGAAGAGAAATAATTAACAGAAATTACCATTTCAGGGCACAGACGTTGAAGATATTCTGGTGAAAATTTCAAGTAACAATCACACAGAAGCAAAGATGAAATCAGAAGATAGAACTAATACTCTTAGACAAAGCGAAAGTAAGACGTACCCATTCAAGAATAAAATAGGCTAAAGACAGAACATGCCAACACAATGTAGGTCTATTTCTAAAAGTTAAAAAGAAACAAAAATGTGTAACAAGATTATGTAAAGAAACGGGCGAATTGATCACTCACTAGGAAGACAAACTGAACGGACAAGTATTGATTTCGAGTCAACACAAAGCGGCAATGTCCGAGAATGAACAAGTCTACATATTCAACGTTGAAAGCAATATTTTTAGTGTGACTGAAAGAAATTGTGAATGTCTCCACAGGGTAAAAGAAAAAAAAAGATTCATTCATTTGAATCAGGTATGTAAAAAGGCATCTGGACTTTTCGTAAAATTGTATTAGTAAAAGATTAAGTGTACTTTTGCGATCACAAAAAAGTTATAATCTCGCAGCGTCATAAAAAGTAATGATGTAGACAGAGAGAAAAAATCCATAATTGCAGATCCATAACTTTAATAAATTCTAATTATAAGATGCCAAATACCATCAAAGTCTGAAGCCCTATGTTTTCCCCGAACGTTAGTTTCTGTGTCCTTTGTTTTTTTTGCAGCCTATGTCGGCGTCTGTATTGTCAAAAGATTCGAACAGACAGTGCTAACTGCCGTTGCAACGTTGAAAAGTGTACGTTGTTCGGGGCTATTAAGTGTCATTCAAGGATGTACCTTGTTCAGAGGTTGTTCTAATTGTCGGTGAAGGGTTTTATGTTACTTAGAGGCTGTACTGTACTGGCTGTCTTTGAAGGTTGTCGTTGTTCAGCGTCTGCACTAACTGTCCACGAAGGTTATCTGCTGTTCAGACTTTGTACTAACTGTCCACGAAGGTTATCTGCTGTTCAGACTTTGTACTAACTGTCCACGAAGGTTATCTGCTATTCAGACTTTGTACTAACTGTCCACGAAGGTTATCTGCTATTCAGACTTTGTACTAACTGTCCGCGAAGGTTATCTGCTGTTCAGACTTTGTACCAACTGTCCACGAAGGTTATCTGCTGTTCAGACTTTGTACTAACTGTCCACGAAGGTTATCTGCTGTTCAGACTTTGTACTAACTGTCCACGAAGGTTATCTGCTGTTCAGAGTTGTACTGTCCACGAAGGTTGTACGTTGTTCAGAGTTTGCACCAACTATCCACGAAAGTCATCTGTTGTTCAGAGTTTGCACTTACTGTCCATGAAAGGTTACAGTTATGCTGTTCAGAGGTCTTGCTCACTACCGTTGACGGATGTACGTTGTTGAAAAGTTTACACTGCGCGCAGTTGAATTGTGCACGTTGTTTAGATGTTGTCTTGATTGCCGAGAAGGGGTATATGTTTGTTCAGAGATTGTATTAACTGCTATTGAAAGATATACGTTGTTGAGGGGTTATTCATTGTCATTAAATGATGTACGTTCTTCACAAATTGTACTTAAGGTTGTTCAAGGGTTTCTGTTGTTCGGAGATTGTACTAATTGTCGTTGAAGGATTTATATCAATCAAAGGTTGCACTCACTGTCAATGGAGTTTGTATTTTGTTCTGAGGTTTTACTAATATTTATTGTCGTTAAAAGGTTCTATTGTTTAGAGGTTTTGCTGACTGCCGATTAAGGTTTGTACGTATTTCAGAGGTTTATTAACTGTTGTTGAAGGATGTATTATTCAGAGGTTGCACTGACTGCCGACGTCGGTTTAAACGTTTTTTTTTAGAGGTTGAAGGTTGTATCCTGTTCGGAGGTTGTATTTACTTCCATTGGTGTGTTCTTTTGTTTAGAGGCTGTATTAACTGCTGTGGAATGGTGTGTCTTGTTCTGAGGTTGTACTTATTTCCATTGGTGTGTTATATTGTTCACAGGTTGGACTAACTGCCGTGGAAGGGTGTGTCTTGTTCTGAGGTTGTACTTATTTCCGTTGGTGTGTTATATTGTTCACAGGTTGGACTAACTGCCGTGGAAGGGTGTGTCTTGTTCTGAGGCTGAGCTAACTGTCGTTTAAGGATGATTGGTCTCGTTCAGAACGACTGTGTGTCCCGCGCAAGGCTACAACTGTTTTTCCTTGTATTCCTTGTATCCCGCGCAGACAACCGGGTTCTTCCCCTCCCCATCCCCCCCCCCCCCCCAGCCCCTCTCCTTACCTCCCCCATCCCCATCCCCTCCCTCACCTCTACTCCTTCGCCATCGCCCTGATTTGACTGATGACCTCTACTCATCAGCAAGAAATTCCTAAGTCAGAACAGGCAGGGTCAAATACTGCTGGAATGACAAGAAAACATGTCGGGATCTACTTCGGCGGGGAGCCTAATGGGAACCTGGCCCTAATGACAGATTGAGACTGTAGAAATAACGAAGCGGTAGTAGGGACACGAAAAAATATTTAACTCCCCCCCCCCCCCCCCCCCCACCCACACACACACCCTTCCTTTGTCTCCGCGTTCCGCCTACCTGCTCCCCACCGCCCCACTCCCCTCCGTCTGCCTTCGTCTCCCGTACAGATAAAAAGAGTAAAAGAAAAATATGAGTAAGCAACAAGAGCAGACGAGATGCCACGAGGTTAGGAAAAAAAATCAATATTTAATCAAGACTCTCTCTCTCTCTCTCTCTCTCTCTCTCTCTCTCTCTCTCATCTCTCATCGTCCCCCCCCCCCCCCCCCCTCCCCCCCCCCCCCCCCCCCCCCCCCCCCCCCCCCCCATACACTACACACCAACGCGTAAGCTGCTCGTGCACGGACGCATTGACGAACTCATCTCGTGTGCACGAACACACACACACATGCTCTCACTCTCTCTCTCACACACACACACTCTCACACACTCACACACACACACACACAACACACAAGCGCGTGCTCGTGCACGGACGCATTGACACGAACTCATGCACGTGTGCACGAACACACACACACACACATGCACACACTCTAAACATAAACACACTCACACACACACACACACACACACACACACACACACACACACACACACACACACACACACACACACACTCTCTCTCTCACTCTCTCTCTCTCTCTCTCTCTCTCAAACACTCTCACTCACACACACACACACACACACACACACACACACACACACACACACACACACACACACAGGCACAAACACACACACACGCACGCACGCACACACACACACACACACACACACACACACACACACGTACACACATACACACACCCACACTGTGTAAGAGACTGACCACTGGACAACAACACATCTAATAAGAGCCATTCCACAGCAGGTGAGGATGGCTGACCTCCCTCTGAACGACCTTATTTCCAAAGCGCGGGCATCCTGATACACGAAGACGCTTCATTGAGAGCTTGACAGTAGAGAACCCCCACCTCCACCCCCACCCCCCACATTCCTCCGTCAGACAAGTGTTTTGGCCCTGAACTGCTTACACTCTAAGAGGGCCGGGCCGTATCCAAGTGAGGACTACCTTGATGCCTCACAGCAGCCAGAATCTTTTTTTTTCTGGCGCTGCTGGGATTCGAACCGCCAATTTCTGGACGGTAGACCGTCTCAAAGTGTTGACTGTATAAGAAAACACTAGCATTTCCTTTGGTCGTGACGACCACTGTGACAGCAATGTTCTGTCGTATTAAGTGCAATGATGGCGA